>MJUU01053383.1:172698-192337 GCA_002080025.1 Modiolus philippinarum
GCACCGGTTTTCACACAAATTTATGCCGATATTGTCGGGTCTGTGTACTATGTTTTATCCCCACCAATACACAGGTAAAATTCTTATCTCCCCTGAACATGGGAATACACAAACAACTGACGAAGTTGTTGTGAGAAGGAAAGCAGATTTTAACTAAAACTGAATCAAATGACAATAAACTTATTGCCTTGCCGTTGATTTGAATAAATACTTGTTTAAAAATCACATCAAAACAGAAGAAAACGCGGACCATACGAAGTGTGTATTCCAGATTTGTGCATCGTCGCCGACAGTTACAATACACATTTCCTTTAGTGAAATCAAGATTGGTATGCAATCCCGCGATATGTATAGCCTTTTCTACAATATATCCATGTGACATTTCGATAATCAATGTCGATATCTATTGATTAAATCTCCGCACGTCAAAGTATTAATTTCTGCGCGTCGGTATTAATCTTGGCACGTCAGTCTAAATCTCTGGCGGTCAGTCTTAATCTCTGGCGGTCAGTATTAATTTCCTTGGCACATTATTAATCTCTGTGGAAAAGTATTAAAAATTAATAATGTGCCAAGGAAATTAATACTTTTATATCTCTAGTGAGTCAGCAAAGCTCTTTTCAACCAAGGTAAAACATTTGATATTTAACTGTAAAACAATTTTGAATTTGTCTTGAAACTGTATTTGCTGTATTAACATAGGAATCCGCCAATGTTGGTAAAAGTCAGTGTAAGACATAGACCAGACAGAATTGCTGGTTGTTATGTCAACCATTCAGATGCAATTCATTCCATATGAAATTCAGTGTCCCCGTACTTCAATGCTTTTGTGCTTTGATTCTTTTAAGATAAGCACATTTTCCAACATTGTCGACTTATAAAACTGTGTCTTCAACTCTTGACACCTATTATATGTGCCAGATAATTCTGAAAATAACGAAATACTTAACATTCAAAAATCCCACTCAAATCTTATGACCTCATAAAAAGGGGACATAGTAACTTCCGTAAGTAAACAAAAGTCAGGAAGGTTATATTTCAGATCAACAATTTCAGAGTATAAGTAAACACAAATGAAAAGCCAGAGTAAGCCAAGTAAATAATTGTGTAATGTAATATGTTTTGAATTATTTAGTGCCAACAGAAATCCAACATTATTCTTGATAGTACGAAACATGATGTCCAGTGTCAAAATGAACAACTGCCAGACTGCCCGTTCGTGTTGGCAGGATGAGAAAACAAATCAAACACGGGTATGTGTGCGAGACAAAGTAAATCTCACACTCCCTCAGGCAACTTGCCCGGCAAGATTAGGAAGTCTCTGACTCCGCGAAGCCTCATCAGAGACAACCTTAAACTTGCCCTTGGGTGTGTGTGATTTCCTTGTCTCGCACACCCACCCGTGTTAGATTCATATTTTCTCACACAACCCCTTGAGAGACGGCCTCATGCATACTATGACGTCATTGACATCATGGTGAGTTGCTAAGTAATGGCGGATGGTGAGGACAACATGTTGTGCCTAAAGCATTTTTATGAACATGTACAAAAGTGAGAAAATGATCGAACACTGTTGACATCCCAAAATTTAGAAATCTTAGACACCCTTGGGTAAGATTTCAATTGTTCTCTATAAGTCTATCACAGTGGTTTATCATGGTAAGTCTCTGGCTGTACTGAATGAACAGGTATCGGTTTTTCTATCATCAACAGTCCAAAAAAAACAATAGCTCTTAGAATTGCGTTCTGTTCCCCTGAAAACCCAAACAATCCTTCTGCCTTTATGAAATTTTCTCTTACTGAATTTGCTCTCATCAGTCTCTACCATGACATCTTTGTCCCAATTACTGAGTTTTCATTTTTAAGTACAATTTCAGTACATACTCCATGAGCATAGTTATACCAATCTGCTATTGATGGTGCTGAAATTCCCATTTCCTGGACAGCAAAATCTTGGTTGCATTTATAAACCCAAAAATAAGTGATAAGAATTATTTCTTCCAATGTCAGTTAGGATTTTCGAACTAAGAACTGTTTTGTAAGATATTTTCTAATTGCATTTCTTGTTGGAACATCTCTGTACTTATATGGTACCTGTCTCTTTAGAAAGTTGAGTATCTCATGAGTACAAAATGTTCCTCCTGATAAAATCAACAGATTGAACTGCTTATACTTGCTACAAGTCCCTCTGTACTTGATCTGTCCCTATAATTTTCTTTTGCTATAAAAATGTACACTATACTATCCACACTTGAGGTACACTGTTTGATAGTAACGAAGTGCAAATAGTCTAACAAAATGGGATATCTTTCTCTGAAACCAAGGGAGTATACAATGGGAAGGTCTTGCAAATTCAGCACATATATATACATTCAAGATTGGAAAATGGGGCATGCAGATGAAATATCATGCACTTACTTGGTGCAATCATTTTTTCCTGTCATAAATTTTTGAAGTCCTTTTGACTTGTCATTTTCTCTGTCATTTTTTGTGTGTCCTATAGTCTTCTCTGAATATCAATTTCACATTTCCATTTCATTTCACATGTTTCCTTTCAAATTTTCCCCTATACTATGTTTTAGGGCTATATTTATTGACATATTGTTTAATTTTCTAACCAATCTAATGTTGTTAATTTGATGACCTCTATGTGACTTCCAGAGACATATGCTTGTAATATCCAAATCCTGTTTAAAGGTCAAGATCATGAGTTTCAAATAAAGAAAAGGGAGCTCAATCACTGAACAGGACCAGAAGTCTTTGATCTTTCTTTTGTTAGTGGAAATTATTCAATAATATAATGATAGTAAACCAACAGTAGACCATGTACTACTGATGAGTCCCCGAAAAAGAGATTGTGACCTAATTATTGCTTTAATCATGCACAGATGTGCAAAAAATAAAATGTCAGTTTCATACTGGAGGGTACCTAGCATGGGTCTATAAATTTTATAATGTTACCTCATGAGGAGCAAGAGACACTAATTTGGCTAAGCCTGTATGTACATATTGCATTTTATGGATTTTCACAAAACAACAGCTAATGCATGCATAATTATGACCTGCAGACCCAGTAATCCCTAAATTTGACTCAAATTTTCATGACAATTTAAACATGTGAAATAAGAAATGTCACAACACACTACATTAAAATCGCAATTTTCCACTCTTTCGAGAAGAAAAAATGAGTTCAACATGAACTTTGCATTGCATAACTATCAGTTGGCATCTACAGACCCTTTAGCATGGCATCACTTGAAAAATAAATAATGGATTCTGGTACTATCCTTTCATCCCATTGACAGCCCCAGTCTCAAGTGAATTAGTTCAAAGTTTAAAAAAATGCAGGACACTTAAAATATACAATAAAGACAAGATAGTAAGATGAATTTAAATGCAGTTTTGACTTGTTATTGCATTGATTGATTGAACAACAAATTTACTTTTTCATGACCACTATTATCATGATTATAGCCCAAAGAAATTTAAATAGCCCAAATGAAAATATTTGAACACATCAGGTGTACAACTACACCAGGTGAACAACATCCTGCCTATTTCCAACAAAAGAACTGCCCCCTATTTCCAGCATCAGAATTGTCATTAATTTCCAAAATAGAATTAATAATAACATTTGCAATGCCTATTCACTAGTAAAATTTCTTTAAAATAACTAAAATTGCTAATAAATTGACATTTTTTTTAAAGAATTCTCTAATATTTCAAAATTTGTCCTACATGATTAAAATTAGCTATGTTCAAATTTATTTAGGTATTTCATGACAACAGAGTGGAAAAATATCGGGAAGCTGTCGACGGGCATCCTTTATAATCAAGTTTGTTGAATGTCTAATTATACAACTTCAGCCCTACCTACAGATAAATGGCTTATAATAGAACATGATTAATTTTGAGAAACATTGTTAATTACTGTAGTTAAACAAAAACTAAAGCCATATTCATTAGCAGGGTAATAAGACAATAAAAAATCATACCTACCAGCTAACCCTATTTATCTGTTTATGGGGGTTCCCTCATGAGAGCATTGAATGTGCAATTTTCAGAGAGCAATTACTTCTTTTTTGCTCCTCAAAACATTTATTTTGTTGTAGCATGATGATTATAATATCATAAAGATGCTAATAAAACAACAACAGAGTGGATTTGAAATCCCTTAATAGGTTTTATATTATGCTTGGAGATGTCTCACCTGTAAAAAAGACCTATGATCATTTTCAAAAGTTGGCAGTTACAGAAATAAACAAGTGATTTGCTTTCAGGATTTCAGATTTCATATCAAATTAATTGTTTGTTGGATTATCTTTACTTTAAACATATTTTACAATGGATTAGACAAAAGTTTTCAGTTTGAGACCATTTTTAGCCATGATCCAGGTGAGTGATGAACCTTTCTCTAACAGCATTGGTTTCTCCATTTCTCTTGGGTAGGTCTACGACAGACTAGCAGGACTATATTCACTAGGGCATACACAGGTTGCATTATTTGTGGTATTTCAGTATAAGACAGCATGATATCATAGAACTGAAACAATACTTCTAATTTGAGTGGTTAACATGATTATGAAATGAAACTATTTATAACAAGAAGTTAAGTTTCCTTCAAGTCCTTTGGGTTTTATGCAAAACCTTGGCCCCCCTCTCTGAAGGAAACTACTCATAAAACTTCCGATCTTTCATTTATGATTTGACAATTGTAATATTGTACTGTTTCAGATTCACACCAATGATGAATGATGCCTAACAGTATGTCTGGCGTATGGGAACAAATCCCTGATGACATCACAATTCACATATTTACATTCTTACCAGCGGGGGTATTGCTGAAAGCGGCACAGGTCTGTAGGTAAGTACACCAAAATAAATATTGCTGTATAAGATTGTAGGTAAGTAGATGTCTAACTAAGGAGAATTCCTTAAAGCTTTACAGGTCTGTAGGTATGTACATATGTACATTTTCTACATCAAAGTTTACTTCTTTGCTAGAAGCTATAAGAACAGTCACAGGGTTAGCTATATTCACAAATATCAATTATGTATATCTAGAACATGGCTTGGAGTCTTTGTTAGAACCTCATAAAAGGGAAAAGCTACATATGATTCATATATTAGAAATTACAATGCCCAAATGTGTCCATATGACCAAAAGTTTGCACCTTTCTCTTCCCTTTCTTCTTTTGGATATTTACTTAGATACATTATGTATCTAAGTAGATTAATTCCCTTAAATATGCAAAATACAGATCAATTTGAAGTGGAGATGATATAATTTTGCCTTTTTATAGACTCTCATTAACATTTGATTATAATCCTTCAAGTTTAAGGCAAATTATCAGGACAGACCTGAATATTTGTAGGGCAGAAACTTTGAGAAAATTCAAAGGGGAACTAAAAATAAATATCTGAAGGCAATTACAAAAATATTCCTGCATATATCTAACAGACCATGCAGAGTGAATATTTTGCTGATTCATTTTAGCTCACCTGGCCTAAAAGGCCATGTGAGCTATTGCCATCTCTTGGCGTCCGTCAGACGTCCGTCTGTCGTCCGTCCGTCTGTCCGTCGTAAACTTTTTCAAAAATCTTCTCCTCTGAAACCACTAGGCCAATTTTAACCAAACTTGGTCTGAATCATTACCAGGGTATCTAGATTCAAAATTGTGTTCGATTAATCCGAGGACCAAACAACATGGCTGCCGTAACTAAAAATAGCACATAGGGGGTAAATTGCTGTTTTTGGCAAATGACTTGAAAACTGTTACAGATATCCAAAATCTGACAGAGTAAAAGTGATCAGCATGGCAAGGTCTGCCTGCCCTGCAATTTTGACGAAAATCTGATTACCAGTTTTGGAGTTATTGCCCTTTTTCCAGAAATTTTTCAAAATTTTAATATTTTTTATTTTTTATCAAAGAAATTATAGCAGATAGAGGTCAACTTTAAATTGCAAAAATGTTCAGCATATCAAGATCTACCCACCCTGAAATTTTAGAGAAAATCCAAAAACCCTTGTAGGAGTAACTGCCCTTTTTTCACAGAATTTTCAAAATTTTTATATTTTTTGTCTTTCATTTCCAAAACTATAGAAGATGAAGGTTCAGTATAAATTGATAAAATGTTTGCCATGCTGTGCTGACTTCAAAAGTGGTGTTGAAAACATTCTTTGACCGCCATTTCCAAAATGGCCACCAAAAAAAAGGCGGGAAAATTCAACATTGTTCAATTTCAATAAAATTTGGTTTCCAAATAGATATTGATGTTGCGACTCCAAAACCAGTGTTGAAAATTGTTTTTTGGACTGCCATTTTCAAAATGGCCGCCAAGAAAGGCGGGAAAATTCAACATTGTCCAATTTCAATGAAATTTGGTTTTCAAATAGAAATTGATGTTGTGACTTCAAAACTGATGTTGAAAATTGTCATTGCCTGCCATTTACAAAATGATGTTTTGACTTCAAAACTGGTGTCGAAAGTGGTCCTTAGCAAGAATGTTTTTTGTCAAAAAAGCCAAACAAAGAAATATATTAAAACATGATCAGACTTTTAAATACAGTTCAAGATATTGGTGGTGTTCCAGCTACCAAAGTTTGAGAGACGGAAGTTCAACTGTATAACTTACAATGTAAGCTTGATTGTCATATTGTCAGTGTTTTCATTAAAAATTTTTTGAACAGGTGAATTTTAAATTTGAAGCGGCTATTGATTAAGCGGTCGGCAAAGCCAATCGTGCGTTGAAGCCAAATCCTGCATTCTGACACTCTCCTGGCAGTTAATTTCAACTTTCAAAATCATACTTTTGTGGGGGTAAAGTTAATAAATAAAGTAAAATTTTACACATCCATATTTTGTCTTACTTTTTTCAGGGTAACTCATTATGATTTTATCTGTATATTTTCAAGATTAACGCAGAAATGTTAACCCTTCTTTTATTGCTGGATCTTCTGCAATAAGATATCCATGGTATATCCTATAATATGATAGTATTTCCTCCCTAGATGTAAGTTAAACTATGTGGTTGTTTAATTGTTATTTGTTTTACTAAGTGTATCTGTCAGCATCTTGTAAGTGATACACATAAGTTAAACTATGTGGTTGTTTAATTATTTTACTTTGTAACACAATTAAGCTTTAATATAGAAAATGCATCTGAATATTAAACTGGAAGTCCAGTACATAAAATATATACCCCCAGCACATGTACCACTAACCAGACCAAGAGAAACAACAATAATGAAAAACATAGGTAATCAACGATTACAAAGTTCGCCTCGTTATGGAACATTGACACAGAAACCTAACTTGGCCAGGGTGCTCATTTACCATCCCTTATGCATGTATACAAAGGCTAGATGATCTTACCATGTACAGTTATCGAGACCTGAATTCCGACATAAACGGAAAAGTGACCTAATTTTGCCTGGATGCTGACCTACTGCCAAAGATGTATGCACATGCTAGGTAAGATGATCCTACCATGTACAGTTACTTAAATCTGAACTCAGATGCAAACTTGAATGTAAGTCAATCATGCGGAAAATATAGGTCAAAGTGACCTAATTCTGACTGGATGCTGACCTACCCCCAAAGATGCATGCACATGCAAGGTTAGATGATCCTACCATGTACAGTTGCTTGGATCTTAACTCGGACGTAAACTTGAATGTAAGTCAATCATGCGGAAAATATAGGTCAAAGTGACCTAATTTTGCCTGGATGCTGACCTACCGTCAAAGAAGCATGCAGATGCAAAGTTAGATGCTGGTACCATGTACAGTTACTTAGATCTGAACTCAAACGTAAACTTGAATGTAAGTCGATCATGCGGAAAATATAGGTCAAAGTGACCTAATTTTGCCTGGATGCTGACCAATCAACAAAGATGCATGCACATGCAAAGTTAGATGCTGGTACCATGTACAGTTACTTAGATCTGAACTCGGACGTAAACTTGAATGTAAGTCACTCATGTGGAAAATATAGGTCAAAGTGACCTAATTTTGCCTGGATGCTGACCTACCCCCAAAGATGCATGCACATGCAAGGTTAGATTATCCTACCATGTACAGTTGCTTAGATCTGAACTGGGACGAAAACATGAATGTAAGTCGATCATGCTGAAAATATAGGTCAAAGTGACCTAATTTTGACTGGATGCTGTCCTACCCCCAAAGATGCATGCACATGCAAGGTTAGATGATCCTACCATGTACAGTTGCTTGGATCTAAACTCGGACGTAAACTTGAATGTAAGTCGATCATGCGGAAAATATAGGTCAAAGTGACCTAATTTTGCCTGGATGCTGACCTACTGCCAAAGATGCATGCGGATGCAAAGTTAGATGCTGGTACCATATACAGTTACTTAGATCTGAACTCGGACGTAAACTTGAATGTAAGTCGATCATGCGGAAAATATAGGTCAAAGTGACCTAATTTTGCCTGGATGCTGACCTACCCCCAAAGATGCATGCACATGCAAAGTTAGATGATCCTACCGTACCATGTACAGTTACTGAGATATCAACTTGGACCTAAAATTAAAGGAAAGCCAGTCAAGCGGAAAATATAGGTTAAAGAGACCTAATTTTCTTTGAGGCTGTGAGATAGCCCAAGATGCATCTGCACACAAAGTTTGATGACCCTACCCTTCATAGTTGCAGAGATATATGCCCAAATGCGGACGCGGACGTAGACGTAGACGCGGACGAGGACGCTGGGGGTACTCCAATAGTCCCCCTCAACTTCATTGAGGCAAACTAAAAATGACAGCACCCCTCCTATCCTAGGCATCTTTTTTTACCTCCCCCCCTTTACCTACTCACTATACTTAACATTCCATTTAATCCACTTGGCACCCCATACCCCGAGGAAAAAAAAGTCCAGTCATAAAAAAAATTTTGGCAGCACCCCTCCTAGCCTAGGCACCTTCTTTAACCCTCCATACCTCCCCAGGGATATGGGAGGGTAGTTAACAATTTAGAATAAAGGTTAAAAGGGAATATAGATGGCATGCTTGGGCAGGCCCCATTTATATATAAACATGGAGCTTTACACACCTTCCTTTTTAGCTCGCTGGGACGAATGTCCGGAGAGCTATTGTCATCACCCCGGCGTCAGCGTCAGCAAAACTTTAACCTGGCTTGTGGAATGGAGACCTGAAGAACTAGGATGTTGATATTTGGTATGTGGCATCCTTGTGATGAGAGCTTTCTTTTGGTACCATACTTGTAGACATTTTGACCTTGACCTTGCCCTTAGGGCAATTTTTGAAAAACTTTAACCTTGCCTCTAGAAGGTAGGCTTTTAGTGGTAGGGTGTTCATATTTGGTATGTAACTTCCTTAAGATGAGAGCTTTCTAGTGGTGCCATATTTGTAGACATTTTGACCTTGACCTTGCCCTTAGGGCAATTTTTAAAAAACTTTAACCTTGCTTCTAGAAGTTAGGCTTTTAGTGGTAGGGTGTTCATATTGGGTATGTAACTTTCTTATGATGAGACCTTTCTAAAGGTACCATATTTGTAGACATTTTGACCTTGACCTTGCCCTTAGGGCAGTTTTTAAAAAACTTTAACCTTGCCTCTAGAAGGTAGGCTTTTAGTGGTAGGGTGTTCATATTGGGTATGTAACTTCCTTATCAGGAGAGCTTTCTAAAGGTACCATATTTGTAGACATTTTGACCTTGCCCTGAGGGCAATTTTTTAAAAACTTTAACTTCACTTCTAGAATTAAGTTGCTTAGTGGTAGGGTGTTCATATTCTTTTGATCTTGCCTCTAGAAGGTAGGCTTTTAGTGGTAGGGAGTTCATATTTGGTATGTAACTTCCTTATGAGGAGAGCTTTCTAATGGTACCACATTTGTAGACATTTTGACCTTGACCTTGCCCTGAGGGCAATTTTTTAAAAACTTTTAATCTTGCTTCTAGAATTAAGTTGTTAAGTGATAGGGTGTTTAAATTTGATATGTAACTTTCTTGTGAAGAAAGCTTTTTATTATTTTCGAATTTATTGTGCATTGAAGTTACTGGAATCCCCGACGAACTATGTTGTCTTCTGACAACTCTTGTTGAATTAGATAGTCTTACATCTATTTTAAGATCTTACCTTGATTTGGCCCGTCATCCTTCTTTGTCCTTTTATCTTTTATTGTAAAATAGTTCTCTATTTTATTCCGCTTCATAGGACCTTAACATTTAGGTTTTAATTTTGCAACCAAAAAACTTTAATTTCGGAAACTTTCGGAGGTTATCTTTCGTATTAACGTAGTTATTTCGATGTGTCTCTAGATTTCATTCTTGGTCATTAAAGCGATTGATTCAATCACTAAACGGAAGGAGTCATCAAGCGTAACATGATACCGATGTGAAATATTGATTGTGCTCCCCTAGTTTAGATACCCCAAAACAAAACGGCAACTGGATGATCCAGGTTACTCTCGGCTTCTTTAAAGAATTATCACATGACAAATAAATGTTATAGATTTATTTTATTCAACAGAAAATTATATTTGTTGATAAGATTTGAACCGGCAAATTCTCTCATTTGAAACGGCAACTATTCGCCGGGTGCCGCCTCTTAATGAAATCCCTGATTGTGCTTCAAATATAAGAAATATGTTTAAATTGGATTATAAAGGGGAACCCCTGCCAAAATTTCTTATGGAAACGGGGACTTGGAATGTTTTCATTTCAGCAATATGCATTATCTGAATTATAAGGGGAACCCCTGCCCAAATTTTTTCTTGAATGATGGTCTGAAATGTGTTGTAATGGATAGTGGGGCTTTAAATTACCGTGGAAACTGCTGAATCTACTTGCCCAATTGGAACCATACTTGGTGACAACTGTCCATAGTCAGTACCTATCGAAGAATGTGTCTGGCAAGTCTGCACCTCATCCAAGATGGCCGCCAGCGGGGGACATTGTTTAACATTGGACCCTATGGGGAAAACACGTTCAAAGATTTTCTCCTTTGAAACTTCTAGAAAATGAGTAATTTAGGCTGCAGTTTATGCCAGTCATGGACCAGGTGAGCTATACAGGNTATAGACTCTCAATTAAACGTTTGATTATAATCCTTCAAGTTTAAGGCAAATTATCAGGACAGACCTGAATATTTGTAGGGCAGAAACTTTGAGAAAATTCAAAGGGGAACTAAAAATAAATATCTGAAGGCAGTTACAAAAATATTCCTGCATATATCTAACAGACCATGCAAAGTGAATATTTTGCTGATTCATTTTTAGCTCACCTGGCCTAAAAGGCCATGTGAGCTATTGCCATCACTTGGCCTCCGTCCGTTGTCCGTCCGTCTGTCCGTCGTGAACTTTTTCAAAAATCTTCTCCTCTGAAACCACTAGGCCAATTTTAACCAAACTTGGTCTGAATCATTACCAGGGTATCTAGATTCAAAATTGTGTTCGATTAGTCCGAGGACCAAACAACATGGCTGCCGTTACTAAAAATAGCACATAGGGGTAAATTGCCGTTTTTGGCAAATAACTTGAAAACCATTACAGATATCCAAAATCTGACAGAGTAAAAGTGATCAGCATGGCAAGATCTGCCTGCCCTGCAATTTTGACGAAAATCTGATTTCCAGTTTTGGAGTTATTGCCCTTTTTCCGGAAATTTTTCAAAATTTTAATATTTTTAATTTTTTATCAAAGAAACTATTGCAGATAGAGGTCAACTTTAATTGCAAAAATGTTCAGCATATCAAGCTCTACCCACCCTGAAATTTGAGAGAAAATCCAAAAACCCTTGTAGGAGTTACTGCCCTTTTTTCACAGAATTTTCAAAATTTTCATTTTTTTTGTCTTTTATTTCCAAAACTATAGAAGATGAAGCTTCAGTGTAAATTGATAAAATGTTTGCCATGCTGTGCTGACTTCAAAAGTGGTGTTGAAAACATTCTTTGACCGCCATTTCCAAAATGGCCGCCAAAAAAAAGGCGGGAAAATTCAACATTTTTCAATTTCAATAAAATTTGGTTTCCAAATAGATATTGATGTTGCGACTTCAAAACCAGTGTTGAAAATTGTTTTTTGACTGCCATTTTCAAAATGGCCGCCAAAAAGGCGGGAAAATTCAACATTGTCCAATTTCAATGAAATTTGGTTTTCTAATAGAAAT
The DNA here is from genome assembly GCA_002080025.1 of Modiolus philippinarum. NCBI lineage: Eukaryota > Metazoa > Mollusca > Bivalvia > Mytilida > Modiolidae > Modiolus > Modiolus philippinarum. The sequence continues at coordinate 184,847 of MJUU01053383.1, forward strand.
TGATGTTGTGACTTCAAAACTGATGTTGAAAATTGTCATTGCCCGCCATTTACAAAATGATGTTTTGACTTCAAAACTGGTGTCGAAAGTGGTCCTTAGCAAGAATGTTTTTTGTCAAAAAAGCCAAACAAAGAAATATAGTAAAACATGATCAGACTTTTAAATACAGTTCAAGATATTGGTGGTGTTCCAGCTACCAAAGTTTTAGAGACTGAACTTCAACTGTATAACTTACAATGTAAGCTTGATTGTCGTATTGTCAGTGTTTTCATTAAAATTTTTTTGAACAGGTGAATTTTAAATTTGAAGCGGCTATTGATTAAGCGGTCGGCAAAGCCAATCGTGCGTCGAGCGGCGCCTGTTACGGCTGGGGGTCTGGGGTAAATGAAGCCAAATCCTGCATTCTGACACTCTCCTGGCAGTTAATTTCAACTTTCAAAATCATACTTTTGTGGGGGTAAAGTTAATAAATAAAGTAAAATTTTACACATCCATATTTTGTCTTACTTTTTTCAGGGTAACTCATTATGATTTTATCTGTATATTTTCAAGATTAACGCAGAAATGTTAACCCTTTTTTTATTGCTGGATCTTCTGCAATAAGATTATCCATGGTATATCCTATAATATGATAGTATTTCCTCCCTAGATGTAAGTTAAACTTAAAGTTTAATTGTTATTTGTTTTACTAAGTGTATCTGTCAGCATCTTGTAAGTGATACACATAAGTTAAACTATGTGGTTGTTTAATTATTTTACTATGTAACACAATTAAGCTTTAATATAGAAAATGCATCTGAATATTAAACTGGAAGTCCGGTACATAAAATATATACCCCCAGCACATGTACCACTAACCAGACCAAGAGAAACAACAATAAGGAAAAACATAGGTAATCAATGATTACAAAGTTCGCCTCGTTATGGCACATGGACACAGAAACCCAATTTTGCCAGGGTGCTCATTTACCATCCCTTATGCATGTATACAAAAGCTAGATGATCTTACCATGTACAGTTATCGAGACCTGAATTCCGACATAAAGGGAAAAGTGAACTTATTTTGCCTGGATGCTGACCTACTGCTAAAGATGTATGCACATGCAAGGTAAGATGATCCTACCATGTACAGTTACTTAAATCTGAACTCGGACACAAACTTGAATGTAAGTCAATCATGCGGAAAATATAGGTCAAAGTGACCTTTTCTGACTGGATGCTGACCTACCCCCAAAGATGCATGCACATGCAAGGTTAGATGATCCTACCATGTACAGTTGCTTAGATCTGAACTCGGACGAAAACTTGAATGTAAGTCGATCATGCGGAAAATATAGGTCAAAGTGACCTAATTTTGCCTGGATGCTGACCTACCACCAAAGATGCATGCAGATGCAAAGTTAGATGCTGGTACCATGTACAGTTACTTAGATCTGAACTCGGACGTAAACTTGAATGTAAGTCACTCAAGTGGAAAATGTAGGTCAAAAAGACCTAATTTTGCCTGGATGCTAACCTACCCCCAAAGATGCATGCACATGCAAGGTTAGATGATCCTACCATGTACAGTTGCTTGGATCTGAACTCGGGCGTAAACTTGAATGTAAGTAAATCATGCGGAAAATATAGGTCAAAGTGACCTCATTTTGCCTGGATGCTGACCTACCCCCAAAGATGCATGCACATGCAAGGTTAGATGATCCTACCATGTACAGTTGCTTAGATCTGAACTCGGACNATCATGCGGAAAATATAGGTCAAAGTGACCTAATTTTGACTGGATGCTGACCTACCTCCAAAGATGCATGCACATGCAAGGTTAGATGATCCTACCATGTACAGTTGCTTAGATCTGAACTGGGACGTAAACTTGAATGTAAGTCAATCATGCGGAAAATATAGGTCAAAGTGACCTAATTTGGACTGGATGCTGACCTACCGCCAAAGATGCATGCACATGCAACGTTAGATGATCCTACCATGTACAGTTTCTTGGATCTGAACTCGGGGGTAAACTTGAATGTAAGTCGATCATGCGGAAAATATAGGTCAAAGTGACCTAATTTTGCCTGGATGCTGACCTACCCGCAAAGATGCATGCACATGCAAAGTTAGATGATCGTACCATGTACAGTTATTTAGATCTGAACTCGGAAGTAACATAAATGTAAGTCACTCATGTGGAAAATATAGGTCAAAGTGACCTAATTTTGACTGGATGCTGACCTACTGCCAAAAATTCATGTACATGCAAGGTAAGATGATCCTACCATGTACAGTTCCTTAGATCTGAACTCGGACGTAAACTTGAATGTAAGTCGATCATGCGGAAAATATAGGTCAAAGTGACCTAATTTTGCCTGGATGCTGACCTACCCCCAAAGATGCATGCACATGCATGGTTAGATGATCCTACAATGTACAGATACTGAGATATCAACTTGGACCTAAAATTAAATGAAAGCTAGTCAAGCAGAAAATATAGGTCAAAGAGACCTAATTTTCTTGGAGGCTGTAAGATAGCCCAAGATGCATCTGCACACAAAGATTGATGACTCTACCCTTCATAGTTGCAGAGATATATGCCCAAATGCGGACGTAGACGTAGACACGGACGCGGATGAGGACACCGGGGGTACTCCAATAGTCCCCCTCAACTTCGTTGAGGCGAACTAAAAATGTCAGCACCCCTCCTATCCTAGGCATCTTTTTTTACCTCCCCCCTTTACCTACCCACTATACTTAACATTCCATTTAATCCACTTGGCCCCCCATACCCCGAGGAAAAAAAACAAAGTCCAGTCATAAAAAAATTTTGGCAGCACCCCTCCTAGCCTAGGCACCTTCTTTAACCTCCCATACCTCCCCAGGGATATGGGAGGGTAATTAACAATTTAGAATAAAGTTTAAAAGGGAATATAGATGGCATGCTTGGACAGGCCCCATTTATATACTTTACTTTAGACATACTTTAGACATACTTTATTATTCCAATTAAAGGGCCCATAAAGAGCAAATAATTACATGCAATGATTTTAACTTTAATAATTATACAACAGAATATACTATAGTATGATAATTAACTAATGAATACTGTAAACCGGGAAATTTTCGCGCCGTCTTTATTTCGCGGTAGATTGGTATGATTCTAGTTTGCGCAGTTTTGAATTCGCGCTGCCAAATTGTTGACCATTGACTTCAATAATAGCCAAGTATATTCGCGCCGTTTTATTTTCGTGCTTCCATTCCAAACGCGAAAATCGCGAGAATAAAACTGCCGCGAAATTTTCCCGGTTTACAGTATTAATCAATTACCCGGTTCAGAACCAGTCAATTAATCAAACCAAACAATTATCATAATACCAGATACATGTACATACATTTGCAATGGTGTATTATTAATTTCTTCTTATGTCAAGACAATCATTCAAATAAGTTGCAAATACTTTTAGTAATTTAGTATCTTCCTGAATAAAAAGCCAATTAAATTTTGTGGTCATGTTTAAATTTTTAAAATTAACTAAGGAAGATGATATCGTATTGAAAAATTGTAACCTTTCTGAGTTATATTTTGGACATTCTAATATGAAGTGTTCTTCATCTTCAACTTTAGCTAAGGTGCAGTGTTTACAAATTCTTTTGGATTTTTCTATATATTTTTTTGAATATCTATCTATATATAAACATGGAGCTTTACACACCTTCCTTTTTAGCTCGCCGGGATGAATGTCTGAAGAGCTATTGTCATCACCCCCGGGTCGGTGTAGTCGGCGTCAGCGTCAGCAAAACTTTAACCTGGCTTGTGGAACGGAGACCTTAAGAAGTAGGATGTTGATATTTGGTATGTGGCACCCTTGTGATGAGAGCTTTCTTTTGGTACCATACTTGTAGACATTTGGACCTTGACCTTGCCCTTAGGGCAATTTTTAAAAAACTTTAACCTTGCCTCTAGAAGGTAGGCTTTTAGTGGTAGGGAGTTCATATTTGGTATGTAACTTCTTTATGAGGAGAGCTTTCTAAAGGTACCATATTTGTAGACATTTTTACCTTGACCTTGCCCTGAGGGCAATTTTTTAAAAACTTTAACTTCACTTCTAGAATTAAGTTGCTTAGTGGTAGGGTGTTCATATTTGGTATGTGACGTTCTTTTGATGAGAGCTTTCTAATGGTACCATATTTGTAGACATTTTGACCTTGACCTTGCCCTGAGGGCAATTTTTTAAAAACTTTTAACTTTGCTTCTAGAATTAAGTTGTTTAGTGATAGGGTGTTTAAATTTTATATGTAACTTTCTTGTTAAGAATGGTGAATAAAAGGATATGGAGTAAAAGTCTCTACAAATACATGGTAAAAAACAAGCAAAGGAACAACGCTTTTATTGTTGTTCTTCATCTTGAAGTCACCATGTGAAAGCTTTTTATTACTTTCGAATTTATTGTGCATTGAAGTTACTGGAATCCCCGGCGAGTTATGTTGTCTTCTGACAACTCTTGTTGAATTAGATAATCTTACATCTATTTTAAGATCTTACCTTGATTTGGCCCATCATCCTTCTTTGTCCTTTTATCTTTTATTGTAAAATAGTTCTCTATTTTATTCCGCTTCATAGTACCTTAACATTTAAGTTTTAATTTTGCCACCAAAAAACTTTTTAATTTCGGAAACTTTCGGAGGTTATCTTTTGTATTAACGTAGTTATTTCGATGTGTCTCTAGATTTCATTCTTGGTCATTAAAGCGATTGATTCAATCACTAAATGGAAGGAGTCATCAAGCGTAACATGATACCGATGTGAAATATTGATTGTGCTCCCCTAGTTTAGATACCCCAAAACAAAACGGCCACTGGATGATCCAGGTTACTCTCGGCTTCTTTAAAGAATTATCACATGACAAATAAATGTTATAGATTTATTTTATTCAACAGAAAATTATATTTGTTGATAAGATTTGAACCGGCGAATTCTCTCATTTGAAACGGTGACTATTCGCCGGGTGCCGCCTCTTAATGAAATCCCTGATTGTGCTTCATAGTTTTCTTCACAATATAAGAAATATGTTTAAATTGGATTATAAAGGGGAACCCCTGCCAAAATTTCTTATGGAAATGGGGACTTGAAATGTTTTCATTTCAGCAATATGCATTATCTGAATTATAAGGGGAACCCCTGCCCAAATTTTTTCTTGAATGATGGTCTGAAATGGGTTATAATGGATAGTGGGGCTTTAAATTACCGTGGAAACTGCTGAATCTACTTGCCCAATTGGAACCATACTTGGTGACAACTGTCCATAGTCAGTACCCATCGAAGAATGTGTCTGGCAAGTCTGCACCTCATCATTGTTTAACATTGGACCCTATGGGGAAAACACGTTCAAAGATTTTCTCCTTTGAAACTTCTAGAAAATGAGTAATTTAGGCAGCAGTTTATGCCAGTCATGGACCAGGTGAGCTATACAGGTTCTTGAGAGCCTCTAGCTTTTCCTCCCGTAATGTTATCTGGTTATAGACTCTATAACTTTACTGGTTTATGCCCCCAGATCAAGGATCGGGGGCATATTGTTTTTGTCATGTGTGTCTGTCTGTCCGTGCATTTGAAAATTTTCTTACTTTGCATGTACATGTATCTGGAATTGTGTCCATTTTGGCTAAATATCATCACTGTAACTTTGTGGCATAAGGAAGCAATTTTTTTAATTTTCAATGAGAAACATTGGTCGGTTATCTCTTTTATGGTTCAAAGTGGAGATCATTTTAATAGCATATCAATAACCTCTTTTGATTCTTAAATAGAAATTATCTCCACTGTAACCATATATAACTAACTTGGTACAGGGAGGTAACCGACCAAGCTTATTACATAAAGATTTAGGTTTGTCTGTCTGTTGTCTGTAAACACTTGGACATTGTGTATCTTTTAAATGGTAAGTGATTGGGCTTTTATATTCATCTTGTGAATAGATCTTTCAGTTGAAACATTTATAAAAACATATTATTTCTCAAATTGTTTATGCTGAAGGTTTCGCTTCTGCCTTGGATTTTACCTCAGTTGTACATGTAGATTGTTTTTATCAACTTATTTGTTTTAGATGCTGGAACAGAGTTTCTAGAGATGAATTATTGTGGAAAGACTTATTCTACAGGCATTGGAAAATTGACAGGAATATTGCTATGGCACCAGGTAGATCGTCATGGTTACAGGAATATAAGCGTCTATACTACCATACTCCAGCTGTAGACAGTGAGGTGATCAGACAACACACAGATCAAGTTCTTCATGTGAGCTTTTCCCACAATGGAAAATTATTTGCTTCCTGTTCCAAAGATGGCTATATAAAGGTGATTATTGTTGTCGAGCCTTCGACGATAGTCGAAAAAGGCTAGACATAGGTATGGTGATTCCGGCGGCGGCGTCCACAATTGTTTAATTTTTTTCTTGTGTCTGTTTAGCATCAACCACTCATAGTTGCCCATTGATATTTGGTATGCAGTTGCATTAGCATCATTGCAGCTCAGTTTCAGTGGCATTTTATGTCTGCGCCCCGCAGTCATGCTCCACTGACTTCGAAATTTTGCACTTTTTATCAATGTTTAAGTTTTTTCTTGTGTGTTTAGCATCAACCACTCATAGTTGCCCATTGATATTTGGTATGCAGTTGCATTAGCATCACTACAGATCAGTTTCAATGGCCTTTTATGTCTATGCCCCGGCAGACATGCTCCACTGACTTTGAAATTTTGCACTGTTTATCAATGTTTAAAGTTTTTTCTTGGGTCTTATTAGCATCAACCACTCTTAGATGCCCATTGATATTTGGTATGCAGTTGCATTAGCATCAGTACAAATCGGTTTCAGTGGCCTTTTATGTCTATGCCCCTGCAGTCATGCTCCACTGACTTTGAAATTTTGCACCGTTTATCAAATGTAGCCCATTGATCTTTGGTATGCAGTTGCATTGTTATGATTGTGATCAGTTGTGATCACTGATACATTTAGTATCATGGCTGCTGCTGAAGATCAATGTGCAGATTGATGTGATGCATGGGAAAGGCGAGACATATTCTGTGTCAACAGTTTATTTTACTCATGGTTGCACAATCTTCCTGAAGGTTACCATACTGTGTGCAGAGGTATTATTATACCCACATGCTTTGTTTGGTTATCAGTGTATTTGATTGATAAAGAGTACTTCCGTTCACTTCCTTCACTTTGCTTTATCAGTCAATAAAAGGACGTAAGCACTCAACTCCTTTAACGACAAAAGTAAAAGATGGCAGAGTAATCTCGACCAAAAAAAATTGTTCACCATCCATGATTTTTAGTTCGTCTCAACGAAGTTGAGGGGGACTATTGGAGTACCCTTGGCGTCCGCATTTGGGTATATGTCTTGGTATCTATGCAGGGTAGGGTCATCAAACTTTGCATGCAGGTGCATCTTGGGCTATCTCACAGCCTCAAAGAAAATTAGGTCTCTCTGACCTATATTTTCC
>MJUU01053383.1:192429-209497 GCA_002080025.1 Modiolus philippinarum
GTCACTTTGACCTACATTTTCCGCTTGAGTGACTTACATTCAAGTTTACGTCCCAGTTCAGATCTCTGTCACTGTACATGGTAGGATCATCTAACCTTGCACATGCATGCATCTCTAATGGTAGGTCAGCATCCAGGCAAAATTAGGTCACTTTGACCTACATTTTCCACTTCAGTGACTTAAATTCAAGTTTAGGTCCCAGTTCAGATCTTGGTCACTGTACATGGTAGGATCATCTAACCTTGCACATGCATGCATCTCTGATGATAGGTCAGCATCCAGGCAAAATTAGGTCTTTTTGACCTACATTTTCCACTTGACTGACTTACATTCAAGTTTAGGTCCGAGTTGATATCTCAGTCACTGTACATGGTAGGATATAACCTTGCACATGCAGGCATCGCTGATGGTAGGTCAGCATCCAGGCAAAATTGGGTCACTTTGACCTACATTTTCTGCTTTAGTGACATACATTCAAGTTCATGTCAGGGATCCGATCTCAGGTACTGTACATGGTAGGATCATCTTGCATATGCATATGCATGCATTTGTGATGGTAGGTCAGCATTCAGACAAAATTAGGTCACTTAAACCTATATTTTATGCATGAATGACTTACAATAATGTATACATCCCAGTTCATAGCTTGTTGGTTCAAGTAACCTTGCATATGCATGCAGTTTTGATAGTATGTCAGCATCCAGGCAAAATTTGGTTGCTGCGACAATGTGCCATAACGAGGCGAACTTTGTAATTGTTGATTACCTATGTTTATCAAATTATCTTGCGTGAACACTTTCATTCTATTTATGGAAAGCAATTTAAGTATTGAATACAATATTTTGATGTAAATTGTCATGTAAAAGTGTGGACCAGCCACACATTTTTCACACCATGCACTGGTGCTTGTCAGTAAAAATTTGTTGTAAGGCCATAATAAAATAATTCTTAGATTCTTATCCATTTTTGTCTCGCCCGCGACGAAAAGTTGCGGAGGTGAGACTTAGGGATAGCGTTTCCGGCGGCAGCGTCAACAATTGCAAACTATTGTGAATTAACAAGCTTATGTTAGTTGTAGGTCCATAGTATTTGATGTGCAGATGCATTATAATGGGTACAACTCAAATCCCTACTTAGTTTATGGCCCTGGAACCTTAGCAATGCATGAACGATCACTTTAAGTTTTTAGCAAGCAGTTATTTGTACAGCCTATACCAGTAGTCCTAGGCACTTGATATTTGACATGCAGTTGCCTCTTGGGGAGTACATACCGATTTCACGCCCAGATGGTGGCTCTGGCCCCTTAGTCAGGCATGAAAGATTGCTTTGTTTTTAGCAAGCAGTTTGTACAGCCTGTACCAGTAGTCCTAGGCACTTGATATTTGACATGCAGTTGCATCTTGAGGAGTACATACTGATTCCATGCCCAGATGGTGGCCCTGGCCCCTCAGTCACGCATGAACGGTCACTTTAAGTTTTTAGCATGCAGTTTGTACAGCCTGTACCAGTTGTTCTAGCCACTTGATATTTGACATGCAGTTGTGTTTTGAGGAGTACATACCGATTCCACGCCCAGACGGTTGACCTGGCCCATGAGTCACTCATGAACAATCACTTTTAGTTTTTAGCTAGCAGTTTGTACAACCTGTACTAGTATTCTGAAGCACTTAATATTTGACATGCAGTTGCATCTTGAGGAGTACATACCAATTTCATGCCCAGATTGCGGCCTTGACCCCTCAGTCATGCATGAGTGATCACATCATTTTTCTTAAGGAAATTGCTTACATACTAGTATATGAAGAATTATATCTTATTTTCATGGCTGCTGCAGTAAATCAATGTGCAAATTTAAGCTATGCAAGAGGTGGGCGAGACATATCCTGTGTCCACAGTTTATTTTTCTGAAAATTTGAGTCAGGCAGGCCAATTTTATGTGGTGAAAATGTTAAGATTTTAAAACAAATTTACCTAAATTGACAAAATAATCCAAATAAAATTTTCTGAGGGGTGAAAAAAATCAAGAGTGGGTGGGGATGAGAATCTAGGATATTTTTATACTTCATGAGTACTACCCAAATGATTGACAATAAGGTGCCGTTGACCTACATTTTACGCATCAATGACTTTAGATAAGTTTTGTGTTAAAGTCCATTTTTCAACATCTATGTAATGTGGCATCATGATATTTCACTGTAACATTCATGTTAATGAGATTTTCTCATTTCACCAACAATTGGTTGTCTATAACTTACCTTTTATGGTTGAATGACTTTGGTTAAACTTAGCATTTCATCACAATTCAGTGACAGGGAACTAATTTTATGAATGCTTGCAATGACTTGGGTTAATCTGTTGCCATAAATTTGTTGGTGGGATATCCATGTCTTATAGACACATTCTCTAGTTTATTGCCTAACCTATGCTATTGTATTACCAACCCAGTACAGATTTAATCTTCCTAAGCATAGAAAACTCAACTTGTTCCAGGTTAGTTGTTAATAGTCCCTGAAAGGAAAGTACAATTAATAGTGGTTTATAACCATTTCTAATCATGCTAATATTTCTTTTGAAGAAGATAAAATTCATGAGATAAAGTATATTGAATATCCACAGAGAAACAAAACAATGATGTATCTATTCAAGCTGCTAATTAAAAAATCAAATAGCATATTCTGAACTGCAAAGCAAACCAGAAAATCAATTACAGGTATTAAGATTGACAATACTTCTATGTATAATGTTACACTTTATAACAAATAAACGGTTCAGGTGTTTGTATATCCAGTCTTTATTAGGCCGAGATGCGTTATTTCTATGTTTTGTTTCAGCTGTAGCAGGGTCGACACATAGGGATTACTATCTGTCGTCTTACATGGTTGTCCTGCATTGTACTGCGTTGTCTATCAGTTTTATATCCACAACTTATCCAAAATGGCTTGTCGGATTCCAACCAAACTTTCAGTATATGTTGTTCACCTGGTGTAGTTGTGCACCTCTTACCTAGAATTTTGGTTTTGCAGATTTTAGAGTTCACTGAGTCAAAATAGCTCATTTGTTAATCTGGTTTGTTAATCCACAATTCCATCATAATTATATTTCCAATTCCAACCAAACTTGCAGGATATGATGTTCACCTGGTGTAGTTGTGCACCTGATACTTATAATATGTGTTTTACAGATTTTAGAGGTTTGCGAAGCCGAAATAGCTCAATTGTTAATCTGATTAGTTAATCCACAACTCCATCATAATTATAAATCAGATTCCATCCAAACTTGTAGGATATGTTGTTCATCTGATCTAATTATGCATCTAATAGGTAAAAGTTTGATTTTAATTTTTAGAGGTTCACTGTGCCAAAATAGCTCATTGTTAATTAGGGTCCCGCCACATAGTGGCGAATGCCCTATAGTAATCGCTCTGTCTGTCTGTCCGTCCGTCCGTCTGTGTGTGCGTGCGTCCGTCCGTAATAAAGTCGTGTCCGGGCTATAACTTTTTGTCTCGCACGCGACTAAAGTCGCGAAAGTGAGACATATACGTGCAAAGTATGACAACTTTTGTCCTTGACCTCAATTTCACGGTCTAGTGGCCATGTTAAGTTTTTCTGCTTAAGTCCATATCTCAATAACTAGAAGTGGTAGGTTGATAATATTTAGTATGTAGGTTGGTCTTGGGTAGTACATGTCAGTCTGGCAGATGACTTTTGTCCTTGACCTCAATTTCACGGTCTAGTGGCCATGTTAAGTTTTTCTGCTTAATTATAAGTCCATTTCTCAATAACTGGAAGTGGTAAGTTGTTAATATTTGGTGTGTAGGTTGGTCTTGGGTAGTACATGTCAGTCTGGCATGTGACTTTTGTCCTTGACCTCAATTTCACAGTCAAGTGGCCACGTTAAGTTTTTCTGCTTAAGTTCATTTCTCAATAACTAGAAGTGGTAGGTTGTTAATATTTGGTATGTAGGTTGGTCTTGGGTAGTACATGTCAGTCTCGCAGTTGACTTTTGTCCTTGACCTCAATTTCACAGTCTAGTGAGCATGTTCACTTTTCTGATTAGTTCACTTAGATTTCACATCAATTAAGAGGCCAGCAGGGACAGGCAAGACATCTTTTAGGGTCTTCATTTGTTTGTCTTTTGAGTTAGGTTTTTGATATTTTGCATGTAGATAGATCAATTCAAGACGATGTGTCATGAACCATGATTGGTGACCTTTGACCTTGACCTTTGTCTTCAAGGTCAGATTATTGCTTTCGGGTATTACATTCTGTTGATATCTTGATGATATGGTGTCCATACTTGTGTAGTGTCCACACTTGTACTGTGTCCTCACCTGTATTGTGTCCACACACACTTAAATTTGCACTTATATACAGCAGGGCCCACAGAGATGGCTGCCATCTCTCTGATGTCTAGTTCAGTTTGTTAATCTGGAATTCCTTAAAAGCTTAAGTCATATTCCAACCCAGCTTTCGGGATATGTTGTTCACCTGATATACCGGTAATTGTGCACCTGATACTTAAATTTTTTTGATTTTACAGATTTTACAGGTTCAGTGAACCAAAATAGCTCATTTGATAATTTGTTTGTTAATCTGCCACTCCTTCAAAAATGTCTGTCAGATTCCAACTGAACTTTAAGCATATATTGTTTATCAGATCTGGTTATGCACATTATACTTAAAATTTTGTTTTACAGATTTTAGAGGTTTGTCAAGCCAACATAGTTCATTTGTTACCGGTAATTCAGTTTGTTAATCTGAATAAGTCCTTCAAAAAAGGAATTCATATTCCAAACAAATTTGCAGGATATGTTTTTCTCCTAATCTTAACATTCACCTGATATTTAAAATTTTAACTTTACAGATTTTAGAGGTTCACTTGGCTAAAATGGCTCTCTGGAATGACGGCGACACAAGTGTTCACTGGAACACCCATCAATTTTTCGTTTTTTTTTTGCGATTAAAATGGAATTTTAATGGCCGTTTAAGAAGACCAGGAATATGAATTACTATAAGAAAACTTTTTAAAAGAACTGACATAAACTGAATTGGGAAAAAAGTTGGCAATTGTGAAACAATATCTTCACTGGATTCAATTGAATTCTGAAAACTGACTTTTAATGAACATTTGTCACATCAAAGTGTGTTATTTTCAAAAAGTCTGTCCTTGTCTTTTGTCATGTTTTTGTTTGTTTGCCTCATACACTACTACATTTCAAAAATAAAGTTGATGCCAAACAGAGGATTAAATTGGTTTGGCCTAATGGTTACAGTCAATAAAAGCCAAGAGTGTACTAACTTAACTCTTTACCTACCAGAGCTTTTTTCAAGAAAGTGGTATTTTCATTTATTTGCAAATTTATGCAAATTATATGCAAATGAGATGATGCTGAAAATAGTTGATGCTACCATGATATAAGTTCAAATATATCGATTTGGGGGAGGACAGCATGGGAGGCAAATTGGGCTGGGGTGGAGGGGAGGGTGGAGAGCAACAGCACACCCCCACCAAAAAATGGTGTTTTTTGACGTTTTTTCCACACAGAAGTCGTCCCAGAGAACCGGAAGTGATGCCAAGCCTGTTTTTCTTTGTACCAATTGCTAGCCCTCTAACACTGCTTCAAGTTGTGAAGCTTTCACAAAAATAGCTTTGCCGTTACGATTGACAGAGAAATATATGGAAAGCCAGTAGAGCCAAAATTGCTGAATATCGATTTTTTGCGTTAAATTTAACGGCAGTTGCTTTCTGCATGCCATTTTTAATAAACTTTTGTTATATTCCTGATTTTCACTCCTTTCTCAACACCTTTGAATAAAACTTTGAGCATTTTCATCTCCTTTTCCCAAGTGAAAATGTCTGTGAAGTTGTCCACCCTCCCTTAAATTTGACGCATTTTTGATTTTTCTGATTCTGCAGCTCTTGTAACAGCTGTAATTACTACAAAAACGATCTAAAAACCTACTAACCATATCAACTGTAGACATTTGCCATTAAGCTACAGGACACACGCAAAAGGTTTGCAATTGAGATGTATGGAGGACCATGGGACACATCAAAACAGTCTCTGGTAGCAGAGCGGATATATCCGTCACTGGTAGATAAGGAGTTAATTATATTATATTCAAGATATAATTCATAGAATCCCCCCCCATATACTGGGAGCATAAATATAATCTTAATATTTCTGGAACTCCAGTATTTTAAGTAATGATTTGTTAAAACACACATTACTTTCAGGTTTGGAATACAACATATCCAGTGTCTTTGAAGTACAAAGAGAATATGAAGAGATATACATGGAAATATACACAGTTTTCCCAGTTTAATGAGAGTGATACACTATTACTGGTGTCAGGAGTACACTTTGGTTCTAATAGTACTTCTGGAGAAATAGCAGTCTTTTCACTGATTGGTAGGTAGCAGTATTATTGTTCTGTCATTTAGCTAAATATACCCTATAGAGAGCATGATAATTAGATGATAAAAAGGGTGAATTTTATGTAAATAGTTAAAAATAAACAAAATATAGAGAAAAACAGGTAACAAAAACATGCATGCTGCAAAAATTTTGTTGTTTCAGACCCAGGCTGGCTTTTTATGTCATTTTTAGCTCACCTGGCCCGAAGGGCCATGTGAGCTATTGCCATCACTATGCGTCCGTCGTCTGTCGTCCGTCGTCTGTCGTCCGTCGTCTGTCCGTCAACAATTTCAAAAATCTTCTCCTCTGAAACCGCTGGGCCAAATGCAACCAAACTTGGCCTGAATCATCACCAGGGTATGGCTTCTCAAAGTTATGTTCGATTAGTTGGCCGGTCAAAAAACATGTCCGCCATTGCTAAAAATAGAACATAGGGGTAAATTGCAGTTTTTGCCTAATAACTCGAAAATCGTTACAGATATCAAAATCTGACAAGGGTAAAAATGATCAGCATGATGAGATCTACCCACTGTGCAATTTTGAAGAAAATCTGAAAACCCATCTCAGAGTTATAGCCCTTTTTCCGTTAAATTTTCAAAATTTTTGCATTTTTTATTTTTTATTTCAAAAAGTGTAACAGATAGTTGTCAAGTGTTAATTGCAAAAATGTTCAGCATATCAAGATCTACTTGCCCTGAAATTTTGAAGAAAATCCATAAACCCTTGTAGGAGTTATTGCCCTTTTTTCACCGAATTTTTTAAATTTTCGTATTTTTCAGCTTTTATTTCCAAAACTATAGAAGATGAAGGTTAAGTGTAAATTGATGAAATGTTTGCCATGCTGTGGCGACTTCAAAACTGATGTTGAAATTTGTTCCTTGACCGCCATTTTCAAAATGGCCGCCAAAAAAGGCTGGAAAATTCTACATTGTCTGATTTCAATGAAATTTGGTTTCCAAATAGATCTTGATGTTGCGAGTTCAAATCCGGTGTTGAAAATTGTTCCTTGACTGCCATTTTCAAAATTGCCGCCAAAAAAGGCTGGAAAATTCAACATTTTCCGATTTCAATGAAATTTGGTTTCCAAGTAGATATTGATGTTGCGACTTCAAAACCGATGTTGAAAATTGTTCGTTGACCGGCATTTTCAAAATGGCTGCCAAAAAAGGCGGGAAAATTCAACATTGTCCGATTTCAATGACATTTGGTTTCCAAATAGGTCTTGATGTCGCAACTTCAAACCTGATGTTAAAAATTGTTCGTTGACCGCCATTTTTAAAATGGTTACCAAAAAAAGGCGGGAAAATTCAACATTGTCCGATTTCAATTAAATTTGATTTCCAAATAGATATTGATGTTGCGACTTCAAAACCAATGCTGAAAATTGTTTGTTGACTGCCATTTACAAAATGACGTCTCGACTTCAAAACTGGTGTCGAAAGTGGTCCTTAGCAAGAACCTTTTTTGTCAAAAAAAAAAGCCCAACAAAGAAATATAGTAAAAGATGATCAGACTTTAAAAAAAGTTCAAGATATTGGAGGTGTTTGAGCTACAAAAGTTTGAGAAACTGAAGATCAACTGTATAACTTACAATGTTTCCTTGATTAAGGCAGTTGAAAGCCAGGTGAGCGATACAGGCTCCTGGGAGCCTCTGGTTTGTCTTGCATGCAACAAAAGTAGCAAAAAAAAAACAGAAATAGGTGTGTACAGCTATGGCGTCAACTTTTACTAAATATATTATATTTTGAAAAGCCTTTGATCATAGGAACATTGTATAGTATCTAGTAGTATCTCTTATTAAGTGCTTCCCGCTGGACATGAAATTATATGACCTTGACCTCAATTTCACTATCTAGTTGCCACATTAAGTTGTTCTGATTGTGTCAATTTTTCAATAACTGCAAGTGTTATGTTCATTTATATAAGTTGGTCTTGGGTAGTACAGGGGGGTATATGTCAATCTGGCATATGACTTTTGTCCTTGATCTCAATTTCAGGGTCTAGTGGCCATGTTAAGTTTCTCTGGTTAGGTCAGTTTCTCTATAACTATAACATGTTGTGTAAGTAGTAGGTTGATATTATTTAGTATTTAGATTGGTCATGGGTAGTACATATTAGATTGGCATGTGACTTTTATCCTTGACCCCCCAATTACACGGTCTAGTGACATATGAATATGAAAACAAATTCAGCATAACTCAGTACTGGTCAGTAGTCAGTAGTATTTCTTATAAACATAGCCTCCAAGTAAATTTTTGACTCTTGTTATCTCATTTGAAATTTATAGACTCTGCATTTTGAAATATAATTGTACTTTGAAAACTAGTATATTTTACCTAGCAGGTAGTGTTGAATTTTATATTTGAATATACAGATATCAACAGCAAATTTGAGCTACTATTCATTTAAATCTTTTCAATCATTTATTTCAACAGAGAACTTTCAGCTGCAGGCAAGAGTCATTAACAAGCCATATGATGTATTTGGGACGTGGTATAATGATAGTCATCTGATATCTGGTACCCTGCATTGGACTGGACAGTTACAGTCTTGTTCTGTTCTTTGGTTAAACAAAGTAAGAAATCATCATAGCAACAAACTTGTTTTATTGTAATACAGTTGACAGCCAATGGGACCATGGGAAATGTTTAACTGTTCTGACATTAGAGTGAAGTAATTATACCATGCCACATGTAGTGGCAAGGTATTATGAGATAACCTCAGTGGTGTGTCATTATGTCCAACCCCTCAAAGTTTCTGACTGATGACTTGTGAATGAAATAAAATTAAGTCTTCAGATACGGGACAGATAAAGGAGAGGTTTGGGTACCCATAAACCAGTTTAACCATACAACTAGCTTTGTTGTGTACGTTTGTCTTTGATCTTATTTGTATGAAAAAGAAAGAAAATGGGGTAAATGCTAAGGAGACAACATCCCATCTCCAGGTTAAAACTACTCAAAACAAAGCATCTAGGGGTCACTGTATGGTGTTCAACACAATGAGCAACCTCACACCATAGAGCAAGCCCTAAATGGCTTCCAAAAAGTAAAAAGGATAATAAATCAATTGAAACAAGCCACATTTTTGTCTCGCCCCTGACGAAAGTCACGGAAAGCGAGACATAGGCGTGCAAAGTATGACGACGACGGCAGCGTAAACTCAAGTTATTATATAGAAGCATTTGATGTAGGAACTTTATATTTGGTCCATAGGTAGCTTAAGGCAAACCCTATCTGTCTGACCCAAAATCATGTGACCTTGACCTATATTTCGCGGTCCAGTGACCAGGTTAAGTTTTTTTGCTTAAGTCTGTTCCTCAATAACTACAAGCTATAGGTCAATGATATTTGGTATATAGCTTGGTCTTGGTTATTACATGTCAGTCTGCCATATGGCTTTTGACCTTGACCTCAATTTCACAGTCCAGTGACTAGGTTAAGTTTTTTTGCTTAAGGGCATATCCAACACTTTCTTGCTATATTGTCACTTTCATAATTTTTAGATATGTTGTTAAACAAGTGCCGAGGATTCCAAAAATAACAAGAAAATATTGGGTCGCCGATCTTGTCTCCATGGAAATCGCCCTTAAACATTGATCATTTTTGCGTTTTTTAAGAAAAGTTAAGTTATAGTTTTAAAATTAATTGAGAAATAATTTGTAATCTACTCAGTACCAGAGCAACAGAAAAACAAAGTTAAGGTTTTAAAGATTTACAGAAAAATTCATCTGATTTAGGAAATTATGTTATATTTTACTTAATTAAAGAATATGTAGCATGTTTTGCGAAAAAAAGTTGCACGAAATGGTGAATTACACAGTCAAATTTACGATATTTTAAAGACTTCTCATTTTGTCGATTTTATGAAATTCTGATATTGTGTTCTTCTAATAATAAGCTACTCAAAAATGGCAAAAGCAATATAGGTCACCGAGTTAGTTTAAGAGTAAATCATAAAAATACAGAACTTTTAACAAATCTCCCATCGGTAACCGACAGAAAGTCCGCCAAATTGGAAGGCACAAATTACCTTTCCTCAAAAACAATGGGAATTACTTTGTGATGTTACAGTTATCAATGTCATATTCCCGGGAAACACTGCCTTCTTCTGTGTTTTCTATTATCTCCCTGAAACTATTGGATATGCCCTTAAGTCTGTTTCTCAATAACTACATGCTATAGGTCAATGATATTTGGTATATAGCTTGGTCTTGGTTAGTACATGTCAGTCTGCCATATGGCTTTTGACCTTGACCTCAATTTCATGGTCCAGTGACCAGGTTAAGTTTTTTTTGTTTAAGTCTGTTTCTCAATAACTACAAGCTAAAGGTCAATGATATTTGGTATATAGCTTGATCAGTACATGTCAGTCTGCATCTTGGCTTTTGCCCTTGACCTCAATTTCATGGTCTAGTGAACAAAGTTAAGTGCTTCTGATTAGAATAGTTTCTCAATTACTTTAAGTGGTACGGTAAAAATATTTGGCTTGTAGGTTGCTCTTTAGTAGTACATGACTGTTTCAGCAACAAGCAGGGACGGGCGAGACATCTGTTAGGGTCCACTCTTGTGTTTTTTCCTGTGTAGTTCCCTGGCACATTGTGGCATGTGATTGTAATTTTCAGTCATTGTTAATGTTCCTGTTATCCACTGTTTTACATTCAAACTTGGTTGTAAGCTGATTACCACCAAACTCAGGCCAAGTGTGATTTTAGGTTCAGAGGTCCATCAGGCTCTAGAGTTATGCCCCTTGAAACTTTGACATTTTGTGAAACATAACATGGTATCATGCAATGTACCATTACCATACTATTTTTTTCCATGTGACTTTAAAAAAAATGTTGATGTAATTTAATGTATAAATGAATTTTTGCAGTTGTTTTTCAAACGTCATGCAAAAAGGTTATATTACATTGTATGTCATTTAATTTGATTTATCAGAGATTTAGAATCAACAGAGTTCAGGTCATCAGACAAACCATTCAAATTATCTAGAGGAAAAATAACTTGGCACTATGCATTTTTAGGCAGAACTTGTGTAATAAATATTGTTGTGAGTTTGTGCTAACTTCAATTAAGCAATACTTGAATGTAGAGAGCATGAATGACAATGACTATATTGTTTGGGCTCTATAACCTGTATAGAAGATTTAACTACAACTGAATATATTGATATCGTAGCATATTAAAAGTACTTTTTATATGACTGCAAAAATTTTGCGGTCGTATTATGGTATGGCGTTGGCATCAGCGTTGGCGTTGGCCTTGGCGTCGGCGTCTGTGGACAGCATAACTTTGGTTCTAGTGAACGGATTGTTATCAAATTTTAGTATAATATTTGTTGGCACAAGCTCAAGCCCAGGTTTTAAATTCGCGTTCCCTGCCCCACCCGTTTTTAGCTCACCTGGCTATGCCAGGGTGAGCTTTTGCCATCACTTGGCGTCCGTTGTCCGTCCGTCCGTCGTTAGCTCACTTTCAAAAATCTTCTCTGAAACCACTGGGTCAAATGGAACCAAACTTTAACTGAATCATCACTAGGGTATCTAGTTTCAAATTTGTTATTTTGTATGTCTTAGGTCAAACAACATGGCTGCTGTTACTAAAAATAGAACATAGGGGTAAATTACAGTTTTTGGCAAATAACTCAAAAACCGTTACAGATATCAAAAATCTGACACCCAGTAAAAATGATCAGCATGAGAAGATCTACCCATGCTGAAATTTTGAAGAAAATCTTATGACCCGTCTAAGAGTTATTGCCCTTTTTCCGCAAAATTTTCAAAATTTTGATGTTTTTTATTTTTTTTTTAAAAAAAACTATAACAGATAGAGGTTAAGTTTAAATTGAAAAAATGTTCAGCATGTTAAGATCTACCTACAGGGATATTTTGAAGAAAATCCAAGTACCTATGTATGAGTTGTGGTCCTTTATTGGTCAAATTTTTCATGATTTTTTACTTTTTGTCCTATATTTTAAAAACGCTTTGAGATAGAGGTCAAGTTTAAATTGCAAAAATGTTCAGCATGTTAAGGACTATATTTTATTGAACACATTCAAGTTTTCCGACCACTTCAAAGATGGCCGCCAGCAGGGAACTTAGTTTACCATTTGACCTAATGGGAAAATTCATACAAAGAACTTCTTCTTGAGAACCACTGAATTGATTTGAACCAAACTGGGCATGAATGATGTTTATGAGGTGCTGACTAAGTGTTGTAATTTTGGTGCCGATCCATCATCCAACATGGCTGCCAGCGGGGATCTTAATTTTAACATTGGACCCTATGGGAAAATGCATACAAAGAACTTCTACTTTAGAACCACTGAATGGATTTGAACCAAACTTTCCATGAATGATGTTTATGAGGTGCTGACCAAGTGTTATTACTTTGGTGCCAATCTGTCATCTTACATGACCGACAGCATTGGTCCCTATGGGAAATGCACACAAAGATCTTCTAGAGAACTGCTGGATGGATTTAAATCAAACATGACATGAATGATGCCTGTCAGGTGCTGACCAAGTGTCACCAGCTGTGAACTTAATTTAACAAAAGATCTTTCTTCTAGAGAACTGCTTAATAGATTTAATCCATACTTTGTTTATAAATAAATAAATAAATAAATAATAGCTTTATTTCAAGAGGGTAACACAGTTAGTTACAAACTAATCTTCCCTGAGGCCCTCAACAGTAATATATTGTAAATCATAACAAGGATGAGAAAATAACATATAAAAATACAACAAACATAATTAAAACAATTTTAAAATTCATCTTTTTGTGAAATATCACCTCCATCAGTTTGGTGCAGAATGAACTTCTTTAAATTTACCTTTAAGGAACTTATTGATGGTGAATTTCTAATACTATATGGCAGTTCATTCCATAATAATGCCCCAGAATATGTGAAAGATTTTTTATACAGTTCAGTTTGGGGTTTTGGGACTTTCAGATTACCATTGACTGCATTTCTCAGAGAATAAGGATTTTCTTCAGAAATTATGTGAAATTTATTGATTAAATAGGATGGTGCTTCATTTTTCAAGCTTTTATAAACTAAATGATATTTATGATATTTTATTCTGTCATGAACTTTCATCCATCCAAGAGTCTTAAAAAGGGGATCTGAAGGTGCCAAAAATCTGCATCAAGTATTAGTCTTGCTGCTCTTTTTTGTAGTTTAAGAATGCGATTTAGGTCCTCATTATTACAATTTCCCCATGTAACACAACAATAATCAATTAGTGGCAAAATGTAACCATTGTAAAAAAGTTTTTGTGATTCAAGATTTAAGAATTTTTTAATTTTGGAAAGAAGATATACACAAGATGAAATTTTAGAGCAGATTTGATCTACATGACTTGTCCAGCACAAATTTGGATCTATTTTGACTCCAAGTATTTTTTCATTCATTGAACAATGTATTGAACCATCCATGACATAAAGAGAAATTTCAGAATCTAATAGTGATAGTTTTTGTCTTGTACCAATAACCATGCATTTTGTCTTTTCACAATTTATGAACATGCCATTATCAGAACACCATTGTTCAACTTTAGATAGGTCGCCTTGAGCTTTACCTAAGATTTCATTTAATGATTTACCAGAAATATGTATTGTCGAATCATCTGCATACATATCTGTACCACAATCTTGAATATACAAAGGTAAATCGTTTATATACAAAATGAACAACAGGGGGCCAAGTATTGATCCTTGAGGAACACCATATTTGATGTAAGATAAATCAGATTTAACATTCCCAATCTGTACCTGCTGGGTTCTTTCCTTAAGATAAGAAATAAAAAATGATACAGCACTTTCATGCAGACCATTAATTCAGAGTTTTTTACACATAATATCAAGGTCAACAACATCAAAAGCTTTCCTTAGATCCAAAAGAATAGCAACATTTATATTTCCATTATTCATTTCATGAATCCATTTATCAATTAAATTTATAAGAGCTGTTTGACATGAGTGCATAGGTCTGAAAAGCTGACCAAGTGTTGTTACTTCAGTCTGATCCATCATACAACATGGCTGTAAGCAATGAATTGGACCCTAAGGCGAAATGCATACAAAGAATTGAATGCATTCAATTTAAACATTGCATAAATGAAACTTGTGAGATTTTGACCAAGCTTGTTACTTCGGTGGTGATCCGTCTTCGGACATGGCCTCCAGTAGCAAAACTTAGTTTAACATTGGACCCAGTGGGAAATGCATAAAAAGATCTTCTCCTCTGAAACTGCTTGAACAATTTCAGTAGAATTTTGATATGATAGTACTTATGTGACCCTCTTCAAAGTTTTATGTTAAATAGCTGCCAGCATGGAATGTAGATTAACATAGGTCCCTTAAGTTTGGAAACTGCATTCAAAAATCATCTCTGAAACTGCTTGAACAATTTTAATTAAATTTTATAAAAAGTTTCTGATTTTTATGTACATACACCACCAAAGATGGACCATCAATTGGGAATTATAGTGCTGCAGGACCCAGGTGAGCGATATAGGCTCTTGAGAGCCTCTTGTTGAAAAAAGAGGCAAAAAAGAGGCCAAAAAGGGGTTAAATTAGGTATTTTCGTGTCTGTGGACAGCATAACTTTGGTTCTAGTAGATGAATTGTTTTCAAATTTTAGTATGATGTTTCTTGGAACATTCTTGAGAAAAGTTTTTTTCCTATAGTTTTTGGCCCCACCCATTTCAGAATTAGGGGCCAAAAAAGGGTTAAATTGGGTGTTTTCACATATTTGACTGTAGAATCTTTATTTTTTATCGGATTTTGATGGGGTTTCTTTCAGTGTACTCCTTAGAAAATTTCCAATCTGAAGTATGCCAACAGATTTCACGTGGCATGTACCGTTCACGAGATAAATGGGGTCCAAAAGGGGTGAATTTCGAAATTTTCAATTTTTTATTTTTAGTCCGATTTAGATAGGTTTTTTTGCAATGGGTTCCTTATGAAAAGTAAACTAGTGCTGCACCACAAGATTTTTGATAATTTGTTTCCTTTCCAAGCTATGAGGGGCCCAACCGGACCAAAATTGCAAACATACGGATTACTTAAAATTTTTATTTTTCATCGGATTTCAATGGGATTTTTTTCTTTAGATTCCTCTCATTGTAAGCTTTCAGTGATATGTCAACAGATTTGGTGTAACTCGTTCCGTTTCTGAGCTATAAGGGGTCAAAAGGACCAGAATTGCAATTTTTAGAAATATGTGAAATCTTTTATTTTAGATCAGATTTTAATGGTATTTTTTCCTTTGGATTCCTCTCAATGCAAGCTTGCAGTAGTATGTCAACAGATTTAATGTATCTATTACCGCTTACGGGCTATAAGGGGTCAAAGGGGCCAAAATTGCAGTTATTACAAATAATGTGAAATCTTTATTTTTCATCAGATTTTGATGGGGATTTTATTCCTTGCGTTCCTCTCATTGTAAGCTATAAGTAGTATTCAACGGATTTGACGTGGCTCATATCATTTTCGAGCTATAAGGGGTCAGAGGGGCCAAAATTGCAATTATAAGAAATATGCGAAATCCTTATTTTTCATTAGATTTTGAGGCCACACCAAAAAAAATTCTTGTTCTACGGATTTGTTCAAAATTTGTTCACCAAAAATTGTGGGCGGCGAGCGAAATTTTAATTTTTTTATTTTCTGAAAATTTTTATATGCGCTCATCTAATGAATTTTTTTTAAATTAAAGAGACCCTTTAATACAAAAGGCTGCAATTTTCAGTCTTATGATCACAGATTCAGCTAAATGACACTGCGTAAAGCAGTTACACACATTCATTATAGGTATTGTTGGATTATTGCTGATATTTAATGTTTTAGTTTAAGAATTAGTTGAATGAAATGATTACAAACATAGCAAATATAAGGAGACATGTTGAAATGCGCATATGCAGAATTTAAATTCACAGTAACCTCAGTATTTAGTCATATGCTATCTGTATGTATATATCAGGGTGGTGCAAGATCTTATTACCGAATATTAATACCTGGAAAATTTTGGCTTTGACTTTGTGTAGATTGCTTTACTTTTCTTTCATAAAATTAAAAATAGTCCCTTCCCAGCTTATGCTGTTAAATCAACCCAGTGATATTTAGTCTCTAGTGATTTGTATCAGCAGTATTTTTAATTACAATGTTTTCGCCACTGGAAATCAAAAATATACCCTTCCATAGCTAACTGAGGCACTGGATGTTTGATTGCCAGTGGTGCATGCCCACTGATGCCTTCATGTCCCTTTAGAATGTTAATTAAATATATAATTTCAATGTGTTTTGAAAGATCCATGACTGAAAACAGCCGAGTCAATTATGACTACTTTTTGAGTCACCTTCACAGACAATCAGTCGTCGTCGGACATCAAAGAGATGGTCGACGTGTGAAACAAAAACGTTAAACATCCGATGCCTTCATGTTCATAAACAGACAACGAAAATATGTTTGTTCTGCGTACATTAGATGAGAGTTTTCAGTATTGTTCCCTATTTGCAGTGATTGAAACAATATGAAACGGCAAGTTGTGTGGAGAAACTGATACCGGAATTGATACTTCTTGTACTAAATATCGATAATTGCCGGTGACAGACACAAACAAAATCCGGAAATTTGATTTTGCACGAT
>MJUU01053383.1:209647-222247 GCA_002080025.1 Modiolus philippinarum
TTAAAGGCATATCCAACAGTTTCTTGCTATATTGTCATTTTCATAATTTTTAGATATGTTGTTAAACAAGTGCCGAGGATTCCAAAAATAACAAGAAAATATTGGGTTGCCGATCTTGTTTCCATGGAAATCGACCTTAAACATTGATCATTTTTGCGTTTTTTTAAGAAAAGTTAAGTTATAGTTTTAAAATAATTGAGAAATAATTTCTAATCTACTCGGTACCAGAGCAACAGAAAAACAAAGTTAAGGTTTTAAAGATTTACAGAAAAATTAATCTGATTTAGGAAATTATGTTATATTTTACTAAATTAAAGAATATGTAGCAGGTATTACGAAAAAAGTTGCACGAAATGGTGAATTACACAGTCAAATTTACAATATTTTAAAGACTTCTCATTTTGTCGATTTTATGAAATTCTGATATTGTGTTCTTCTTATAATAAGCTACTCAAAAATGGCAAAAGCAATATAGGTCACCGAGTTAGTTTAAGAGTAAATCATAAAAATACGGAACTTTTAACAAATCTCCCAACGGTAACCGGCAGAAAGTCCGCCAAATTGGAAGGCACAAATTACCTTTCCTTAAAAACAATGGGAATTACTTTGTGACGTTACAGTTATCAACGTCATATTCCCAGGAAACACTGCCTTCTTCTGTGTTTTCTATTATCTCCCCTGAAACTATTGGATATGCCCTTAAGTCTGTTTCTCAATAACTACAAGCTATTGGTCAATGATATTTGGTATATAGCTTGGTCTTGGATAGTACATGTCAGTCTGCCATATGGCTTTTGACCTTGACCTCAATTTCACGGTCCAGTGACCAGGTTAAATTTTGTTTGCTTAAGTCTGTTTCTCAATAACTACAAGCTAAAGGTCAATGATATTTGGTATATAGCTTGGTCAGTACATGTCAGTCTGCATCTTGGCTTTTGACCTTGACCTCAATTTCATGGTCTAGTGAACAAAGTTAAGTGCTTCTGATTAGAATAGTTTCTCAATTACTTTAAGGGGATACGATACAGTAAAGATCCTGAACTGATTTTTTCGTAAAATTTTGAAATTAAGTCAATTTGAACATGCTCTTTCCAAATCTGCAAAGAAAAATATACCTTCATGATTTCATTTTCGAGATAACTGCGATTCAAAATTGCCCATTTACCAAAATACTGCATAAAAATTGTATTTTTATAGCAATATGTAAAATGTCATAACTTTTTAACTATTAGAGCTAATTGCTTCCGGTTTTTTGCGAGTTTCCTGAGATATTTTTAAAGATGGTAAGTATACATTTTAAAACAAAATTTCATCATTTGTGGTTCAAAATTGACATTTATGTAAATATTTATAGAATAAACGTTCATTTTTGTAGGTAAAATTTTACATAGAAAAAAAATTGTGAACTGATTTTTTTCTTCATAATTCGCAGAGATCTCCGTGATGCATCACTCTTTTAAAATTCGCTTTGAAAAATGGGGGTCCATGTGCTTATTTTATAGCTACAGATAGAAAACTGGCACATTTTTTACCACTACAAATGAGCATTCCTGGTTTTGGCGCGAAATGATGTTACATTATATTTCGCAAGCTAAAACCTCGTTCTGTAAGACATTCACACAGATCAGTCATATACCTACTAAACCTTTCTAGTAACTATGTTTTATTTATTATTTTCCTACTGCTGCTGTTCAAATATAAAGATATAAATACAGTGACTGAGTCCCTGGTTTCTCTTTAGTAGTACATGACTGTTTCAGCAACAAGCAGGGACGGGCGAGACATCTATTAGGGTCCACTCTTGTGTTTTTTCCTGTGTAGTTCCCTGGCACATTGTGGCATGTGATTGTAATTTTCAGTCATTGTTAATGTTCCTGTTATCCACTGTTTTACATTCAAACTTTGTTTTTAAGCTGATTACCACCAAACTCAGGCCAAGTGTGATTTTAGGTTCAGAGGTCCATCAGGCTCTAGAGTTATGCCCCTTGAAACTTTGACATTTTGTGAAACATAGCATGGTATCATGCAATGTACCATTACGGTACTATTTTTTTCCATGTGACTTTTAAAAAAATGCTGATGTGATTTAATGTATAAATGAATTTTTGCATGTGTATTTCAAGACAACAGTTGAAAAAGAAAAGAAACAATTTTTTTCCTAAAAAACTCACATTTGCAGTTGTTTTTCAAACTTCATGCAAAAAGGTTATATTACATTGTATGTCATTTAATTTGATTTATCAGAGATTTAGAATCAACAGAGTTCAGGTCATCAGACAAACCATTCAAATTATCTAGAGGAAAAATAACTTGCCACTATGCATTTTTAGGCAGAACTTGTGTAATAAATATTGCTGTGAGTTTGTGCTAACTTCAATTAAGCAATACTTGAATGTAGAGAGCATTAATGACAATGACTATATTGTTTGGGCTCTATAACCTGTATAGAAGATTTAACTACAACTGAATATATTTATATCGTAGCACATTAAAAGTACTTTTTATACGACTGCAAAAATTTTGCGGTCGTATTATAGTATGGCGCTGACATCAGCATTGGCGTTGGCCTTGGCATCGGCGTCTGTGGACAGCATAACTTTGGTTCTAGTGAACGGATTGTTATCAAATTTTAGTATAATATTTGTTGGCACAAGCTTAAGCCCAGGTTATAATTTAGTGTTCCCTGCCCCACCCGTTTTTGAAAAAAGAGGCATAAAAGGGTCCAAATTAGGTATTTTCGTGTCTGTGGACAGCATAACTTTGGTTCTAGTAGACGAATTATTTTCAAATTTTAGTATGATGTTTCTTGGAACATTCTTGAGAAAAGTTTTTTTCCTTTAGTTTTTGGCCCCACCCATTTCAGAATTAGGGGCCAAAAAGGGTTAAATTGGGTGTTTTCACATATTTGACTGTAGAATCTTTATTATTTAGCGGATTTTGATGGGGTTTCTTTCAGTGTACTCCTTAGAAAATTTCCAATTAGAGGTATGCCAACAGATTTCACGTGGCATGTACCGTTTAGAGATAAATGGGGTCCAAAAGGGGTGAATTTCAAAATTTTCAACTTTTTATTTTTAGTCCGATTTAGATAGGTTTTTTTGCAATGGGTTCCTTATGAAAAGTAAACTAGTGCTGCACCACAAGATTTTTGATAATTTGTTTCCTTTTCAAGCTATGAGGGGTCCAACCGGACCAAAGTTGCAAACATACGGATTACCTAAAATTTTTATTTTTCATCGGATTTCAATGGGATTTTTTTCTTTAGATTCCTCTCATTGTAAGCTTTCAGTATTATGTCAACAGATTTGGTGTAGCTCTTTCCGTTTCTGAGCTATAAGGGGTCAAAAGGACCAGAATTGCAATTTTTAGAAATATGTGAAATCTTTTATTTTAGATAAGATTTTAATGGGATTTTTTCCTTTGGATTCCTCTCAATGCAAGCTTTCAGTAGTATGTCAACAGATTTGATGTATCTATTACCGCTTACTGGCTATAAGGGGTCAAAGGGGCCAAAATTGCAATTATTACAAATAATGTGAAATCTTTATTTTTCATCAGATTTTGATGGGGATTTTATTCCTTGCGTTCCTCTCATTGTAAGCTATAAGTAGTATTCAAGGGATTTGACGTAGCTCATATCATTTTCGAGCTATAAGGGGTCAGAGGGGCCAAAATTGCAATTATAAGAAATATGCGAAATCCTTATTTTTCATTAGATTTTGAGGCCACACCAAAAAAAAATCTTGTTCTACGGATTTGTTCACCAAAAATTGTGGGCGGCGAGCGAAATTTTTATTTTTTTATTTTCTGAAAATTTTTATATGCGCTCACCTAATGAATTTTTTTTTTAAATTAAAGAGACCCTATAATAGCAAAGGCTGCAATTTTCAGTCTTATGATCACAGATTCAGAGAAATGACACTGCGTAAATCAGTTACAGGCATTCATTATAGGTATTTTTGGATTATTGCTGACATTTAATGTTTTAGTTTAAGAATTAGTTGAATGATAGCAAATATAAGGAGACATGTTGAAATGCGCATATGCAGAATTTAAATTCACAGTAACCTCAGTATTTAGTCATGTGCTATCTGTATATATATATCAGGGTGGTGCAAGATCTTATTACCGAATATTAATACCTGGAAAATTTGACTTTGTGTAGATTGCTTTACTTTTCTTTCATAAAATTAAAAATAGTCCCTTCCTAGCTTATGCTGTTAAATCAACCCAGTGATATTTAGTCTCTAGTGATTTGTATCAGCAGTATTTTTAATTACAATGTTTTCGCCACTGGAAATCAAAAATATACCCTTCCATAGCTAACCGAGGCACTGGATGTTTGATTGCCAGATGGTCGACGTGTGAAACAAAAAGGTTAAACATCCGATGCCTTCATGTTCATAAACAGACAACGAAAATATGTTTGTTCTGCGTACATTAGATGAGAGTTTTCAGTATTGTTCCCTATTTGCAGTGATTGAAACAATATGAAACGGCAAGTTGTGTGGAGAAACTGATACCGGAAATGATACTTCTTGTACTAAATACCGATAATTGCCAGTGAAAGACACAAACAAAATCCGGAATTTGGTTTTGCACAATTCAAAAAAAAAAAAAAAATGAAATCGGCGAAAATAGTAGAGGCGATTCCATCGAACAATTAATCAAATTGGTGTGGCCTGATGGGATTTTTTCNTTTACTATTTTGGGTCCAGCTTATTACTGTATCAAGCTTTTTTGTGTCCATCTAATTACTGTGTCAAGCTTTTTACTGTGTCCAAATTTGCTCTAAATTACACTTTTTCAAATTTCAGTGGTCGACATGGTGCGGTCGTATCATGCTGCGCTCTGCGTAGCCCTTTATTTACGACTTGCTAAAGAAAAGACCTGATTTGAACTTTTCATGGACCTTCTAACTTTTCTGCTATACTTACATTTCATACAAAATCACAGAAATGTATTTATTTCACTCAACTAAGAAAATCTTTGTCCTAGTCTCTAGTTATGCCGCAATCCACCAAAGAAAAGACAAAATTTCTTTTATTCATAAAAAAGTCCAATCTTTGAACTGCTCTTATTAAAACCTATTACTCTTTATACAATTGAACTAAATTTTATTATTTATTTGAAGGCCTATCAGGATACAGAATCTGAACATGAATCTGTGGTAATGAGATTGTATAAGTTGAGAAATGTCAATGCCAGCTCGATACGTACTGTAATGGTAGCAAACTGCAGAGAGGTATTAGAGTCCGAAGACTCGACGAAAGCAAGTAAGCGAGTTCAAAAAGGCATTGACAAAAATAGAAATGGGAGTTCATCAAAGTATGTTAAAAAGAATGGAGATGGGAAGTTATTGGGAACTATAGAATATAATCAGGAATATAGAGATGCAGAGAAAGGTTGTTCGTTGTCGGCAAATCCTAACAAAACAGACAGTTATCCAAGTTACGAAGGAGAACATTGTGTCAATTGTGATATGACAAATAGAATGTCAAAATCTGGGGCACACAGCTATTATGACATATACTTATCTGATGATGATGATGATATGTTGGCAGACAATTTATCGAAAAAAAGTTTTAGTGAACTTTCACCGCCAGAAATGAATATGCTTGATGATACTTATCTGAGGGAAAGAAGTAACAGTGATATTTCAATTCCAGATGAGGATAATTTGGTAGAAATTACAACAAAATGTGTTTCATTGACTTCTGAAACTGATGCGTCACCAGTGAATGCTAGGACAGATGATTTAAATATAGCAAGTGGAACAAGTTCTTCTGATGTCAATAATTCTGCTACAGGTATTAAGCATTCTAGTCATTGTGCCAAGTCTTGTTCATGTCGTGGAGGAATGTACTTGGATGGGGCAGTATTTGGTTCGCCCCTCCAGTCAAACTTTTTCAGTAGCTATGATCACAAAGTAGCACTTGATGAATGGAATCCAGAGTCACAGTTACACTTTGGAGACCCATCCATTTCTCTTCCGTCTGTATCAAATGCTGATCTGCATTCTGCTAAAACTAGTGAATCTACAAAAACTTCCGACAGGTTTTTAATTTTTACACAAGGTTCACAGACTTATACGCCACATCAAATAGGAATAAAACGAATAAGGCCCCTTGAAAAAATTCCAGGCAATGATGATAGCACTTATGTTTTACCAGATGTGGAATTAAACATGCATGGATTGGAACATGTGAATTATGACACAATAGATAAAGTGATTGATATGCATGGTCACATAATTGGTCTGGCTTTATCTCCAGATCAGAGGTAAGTAACAGAGAGTACCTGATGATTCAGGTGCTTTCTTGCACTTTTTTATATTTAATACTTCATTTTACATACTAAATTTCTTTTAGGATTTTTTTGTATTTTTGTCTCGCTGTGACTTTGTCCCCAGGAGCTGTAGAAATGTACAAAGTAATGTGACAATGTGACATTGCTTAGAAAAAAATCTTGCATAAGCTGTGGTAGCAACATTTCATCCATTCTGAATGTAATCACAGCCTTAGAATTAAAGTGTGTTATTATAGCCCTGCATCAAGTTACAAAGGCCCTACAGTTTTCACTTTGACTTTTGTCTGCTGTCTGTCAAGTTTTTTCATCAAAGATTTCTTTGTGTGTATCAATGGGAATTTTATCTGAAGCTCAGAAAAGATTTTAGCTTCTTACATGAGAGCAGATGAAAGATCAGTATATCATTCATGAATGTAAGAAATTCTGTCTTTTCTTCAGTGAAGAGCAGCGAAATGAGAGAATAAAACAACGAATTTCTTACACAAGTGAAACATATACTGATCTTTGATTTTGATCGAATGTAAGTAGCTATTTCACGTGAGCTCGTCTCAACACAGTCTTCTCACACCAGAAATGACCATTTAGGGAAGACGAGTTGTGTCATGCTCATTAATTTTTGGGTCAACAGGCAACCACTTCATGTTTGCCGATAGTTTTATTTTTTACTATGGATCAAATTATTGTCAAATACATGTATGTCTTGGCTTGTATGATTTTCGATCTGAAGCAGATGGAAATAATGATGAAGTTTATCATGTTTGTGATTTTCAAGTCTGTCATGCAACCACTTTTTGTTTGCTTCTACATTAATTTTTAACTTAAATTAAAATTTTTGTCTTTATTATAGGTATTTGTATGTGAATTGCCGACCCTGGCCCAAGGATTATGACATACAGAATCCACTTGCCCCACCACCTATAGCACAGGAGATAGATATACACGTTATAGACCTACTAAGGCTTACTGAAGTAGGAACAATGTACAGAGCACATAAAGCATACACTCCAAATGATGAGTGTTTCTTCATCTTCCTCGATGTTAGTCAGCAATATGTCGCCAGGTAAGACCGTATAGTGTACAGAATTTATATTTTTTGTGTGTGTTCCAAAAATGTTGTCAGCATTATGTCATCAGGTAAGACCAATATATACAGAACCACTAGTACTGCCATGTTGCTATAGTTTCATACTGTTGCTTCATGGGTAGTACATATTTCTTCTAAGAATTGTTGGAATCTGGTGAATTACAGTTGACCTTCAATGGCTCAAACTCCCAAGGGGCTCATAAAACAGTTCAAGGTCAAACTGTGTTTAAATGTGAACAAAGGGTTCAGAAAATGGGTTCAAGACATCCATGGTGTTTGAGTTATTGCAGTTCAAAACCATCAAATATCAACCGTATTAAGTCCTTGAAAATTTATGGATTTTTAAAACCCAAAATGTATGATAAAAGTTATGTCTATTTTATGTGGAACTAAGACCAATTTAAATTAAAAAAAAAATGAAATCTACCATTTTTAAGTGAAAAGCAGAAATTTTTTGTGTAACCAAAAAAATATGATATATATGTAGGACAAATAAGTTCATGTCAGTTTTAAATGCATGCGACTTGGTTACAGGTAAATTTTTTGAAGATGGGTTCCATTATATCGTAGTATTCATGTTCATTTCAACCAAATTTTTAACTATGATGTCATCGTTACTACGATAATATGAGCTACCAGTATATATACCATACTGTAATAAGCTGCATGATCATGCATAAGACCAGAATGCTAGAATAACAAGAGTTGTCAGAAGACAACATAGCTTGTCGGGGATTCCAGTATCCTCAATGCACAATAAATTCGAAAGTAATAGAAAGCTCTCATCACAAGAAATATTTTACGAAAGGATATGGGGTAAATGAACATGAGACCATAACACATATGTTAACCCCAACTGCAATAATTTTAATGAGCTGTATGGCCATTTCGGAAATTAATTCCTCATCAGCAGCACTAGAACCCAAACAAAGGAAATCCATAATTTCAAAAATGATTAAAATGCATAAAAGCAAAAGAAATCCGAATAATCAGTAATATCAAATATAGCTAAGGACAAAACTACGATGGAGGGAGTTAATCCTTGGGTTTTAGAATTAACACAAATTTAGATAAAGTAATTGAACAAAGTGTACACATGAGATATTATCTCATGTATAAGTACACCATATCTAAGAAAAAGTCACATATCAAATATAAACATCCTATCACTACACAACTTAATTCTAGAAGCAAGTTTAAGGTTTTTAAAAATTGCCCTTAGGTCAACGTCAAGGTGAAAATGTCTACAACTATGGTACCACCAGAAAGCTCTCATCACAAGAAAGTCATATACAAAATATGTACACAATATCACTGAAAAAATTTAATTCTAGAAGCAAGGTTCAAGTTTTTAAAAAATTGCCCTCAGGGCAAGGTCAAGGTCAAAATGTCTACAAATATGGTACCATTAGAGAGCTCTCATCATAAGGAAGTTACATACCAAATATGAACACCCTACCACTAAAAGCCTACCTTCTAGAGGCAAGGTTAAAGTTTTTATACCCCCCGCAAACAAGTTTGGGGGTATATAGGAATCATCCTGTCTGTGTGTCCGTCTGTCCACACTTCTTGTAAGCGCAACTCCTCTAAAATCACATGAAGGATTTTGATGAAACTTTACACAAAGGAAGGACACTATATGGAGATGTTGCATGAAGGAATATGATTATTGTCCGAAACCAGGAAGGGGAGATAATTCGACTTTGACTTTTTGTTGATTCCCTATGTATGGGTTACCTCGTAAGCGCAACTCCTCTTAAACCACTTGAAGGATTTTGATTTTAAACTTTACACAAAGGAAGGACACTATATGGAGATGTGCATGAGGAATATAATTATTGTCCGAAACCAGGAAGGGGAGATAATTCGACTTTGACTTTTCGTTGATTCTCTTTGTATGGGTTACCTCGTAAGCACAACTTCTCTTAAACCACTTGAAGGATTTTGATAAAACTTTACACAAAAGAAGAACACTATTTGTAGATGTGCATGAAGGAATATGATTATTGTTTGAAATCAGTAAGGGGAGATGATTCGACTTTGACTTTTGTTGATTTCTCCTGCAATTATCTTTTTTTTTTCCAAGAAAAAATTTTAAGCATAGATATTGTGAAGTCAAACTGGTGGAGAGACACACTTTTTTTCATTGTAATCCTCTTGAAAAGTTGTTTTCAAAGTGTTGTAATGAAATCACTCTAATGCTTATGATTTTTGTGTAAAATGTCAAATAGGCTAAAAAAAGGTGAATTTCATATTTGTCTGATTTGGACAGAGTATTTTCATTGGAATCCTTGTGAAAAGTTCTTTCTTGAAGATTATATCATTGTGTCCATACTTGTTTTGTGTCCACACTTGTACTGGGTCCACACCTGCATTGTGTCCACACCAACTTAAATTTGCACTTACCATATCGATCCAGGGTTCAATTTTATGTATATTTGGCTGCCATTCGGCGACAGCTCTTGTTTAAAAATTGCCCTCAGGGCAAGGTCAAGGTCAAAATGTACAAATATGGTACCACTTGAAAGCTCTCGTCATAAGGAAGTTACATATCAAATATAAACACCTTACTAGTAACAGCCTACCTTCTATAGGCAAGGTTAAAGTTTTTTAAAAATTGCCCTCGTGGCAAGGTCAAGGTCAAAATGACTACAAGTATAGTACCAGAAGAAAGCTCTCATCACAAGGAAGTCACATACCAAATATCAACACCCTAGCTATTAAGGTCTCAATTCCACAAGCCATGTTAAAGTTTTGCTGACGCCGACTCCAACACCGGGGGTATGACAATAGCTATCCAGACATTTGTCTGGGCGAGGTAAAGGCAAAGTTTGAACTTGTAATGTTAAATTGGCACTCCTCAAACAAAGTAAATGTTCACTTATTTGAATAAACCTGTAGCATGAGTGAAATTTATGCTAATGTCATGATACAGATGATGTTGAAATTTAAGAAAATCAGAATTTTTTTTCAAATTTCTAAAATTTTACCTCTCCTGTAATCTCATTTGGATGCTTGAAAATTTATGAAATCATTATCAGTACATTCAATATGATATTTACTTTTATTTTGGTTTTATTATCACTCTGTATTTTCTTTGCAGTGGAGCAGAAGACAAACATGGCTATATATGGGATCGTCACTATGGAGTTTGTTTGAACAAATTCAAACACGATGATGTTGTTAACTGTGTAGCCTTTAATCCAAAGGACTCAGAAATGCTGATTACAGTTAGTGATGATTATACCATTAAAATCTGGCGCTCTTTGAACAAGGAAAAAAATATGAAATTCACAGGGCTCTTCAATCCTGGATTGTATAGCTGAAGCTTGTTAGTTTGTGTTGTTATGAAAATAAACAAAAAATACAGATGTTATCATATGCTTGTTAAAAATTTTTTATGTTATACTACTAAGAATTTTTTAGGTGTCTGTGAATTTGATTTTTACATATTTATTTATTTATTTTATAAATTGTTATGGTTTCTATTTTCATTTTTGCCTACATTAGGTTAATACTTAAACTTTAGCAAAGTATTGTATACTCAAAGAAAAAAAAAATAAGCAATTAATATACATGCTATTAATAACTTGTGAAGGGGTTTTTATCAGAAATATCAAAATTTTAATATCTACTGCAAAATTTGGTAAGAAATGTTGAAATAAAAACCTTACACACAGGTTGTGACTGAGAAATGTTGAGGTTTGGAATCTCCAACAGATTTTGAAAAAGTTTTGGCTGAAAACTTGATAATTAAAAGCTCTGCAATAGATATTTGCTGAGAAATTAGGAAATTTAAATTTGTCAAAAATAAGGAATTAATTAAATCTTGCCAGCAAGTTTTTGATTTGGTATATGGAAGTTGAAATCTTGCTGACAGGTTTTGGCCAGAAATGTGAAATTTACACATCTGCAGCTAGTTTTGGCTGAGAAATGGAGAAATTAACTCTCTAAAACAGGTTTATTTGAGAATTTGGACATGAAAAAGTTTCAAATAGGTTTTGACTTGCAAAATTTTGTGGAGAAATATAGAATAAAAACATTACCAAATGGTTTTTATACGACCGCAAAAATTTTGCGGTTGTATTATGATATGGCGCTGGCGTCGGTGTCTGTGGACAGCATTACTTTGGTTCTAGTGAACGGATTGTTACCAAATTTTAACATGATGTTTGTTGGCACAAGCTTAAGCCCGGGTTTTAATTTCGCGTTCCCTGCCCAACCCGTTTTTGAAAAAGAGGCAAAAAAGGGGTTAAATTAGGTATTTTTGTGTCTGTGGACAGCCTTGGTTCTAATGGACGGATCATCTTAGTATGATGTTTCTTGGAACATTCTTGAGAAATGTTTTTTTCCTTTAGTTTTTGGCCCCACCCATTTCAGAATTAGGGGCCAAAAAAGGGTTAAATTGGGTGTTTTCACATATTTGACTGTAGAATCTTTATTATTTATTGGATTTTGACGGGGTTTGTTTCAGTGTGCTCCTGAGAAAATTTCCAGTCTGAAGTATGCCAACAGATTTCATGTAGCATGTACCACTCACAAGATAAAAGGGGCCCAACAGGGGCTAAGCTAAAAAAAATTAATTTTTTAAGGTTGTTGGCCACCTTATTGCGAAGACCTGTGTTCCAAAGAATGCACTACAGCTAATGCTTTTTATATAATATACTTCAAACTGCTATGAGCTATGGCTATTTAAGCGATCAAAACAGCAAAATACCCACTAATAACGTAGTTTTTGGTGAAACAATTTCATAGATCTCGTTTATTGCCACATAATTACAAGGACTCTGTTGCAGCGTAATGAACATACCGTCTTTAGATAATCTGTGTAAATCGGCTGTATGTATTAATTTTTGTTGCAGCCGAATCTTGTTGATATTATCAGTTTCTTGCAAATAATCAACTATGTGACAATTGCTTTATGTAATGAATGAATGATATTCTAATGTTTATCTATTTTTCATATCGCTGTATAAGTATATTTATTGTCTTTCCATGCGACGAACTCGCTGTTTTGTTTACAAGTGTACACGCATGCGCATACTTTGGTTTTAATTGTTACTTGTTACTTTTCTTGTAAGTTCCTCCAGCGTTGGAGCACTGCACATGACAGAATAAAAATATCTTATACACACGCGATTTCTCATTAAAAAATTTTAAAACACACTATAACATAGCACCCGCAACCTTAAAAGCGAACAATGGCT
>MJUU01053383.1:225196-242111 GCA_002080025.1 Modiolus philippinarum
GTTAGTTTGTGTTGTTATGAAAATAAACAAAAAATACAGATGTTATCATATGCTTGTTAAAAATTTTTTATGTTATACTACTAAGAATTTTTTAGGTGTCTGTGAATTTGATTTTTACATATTTATTTATTTATTTTATAAATTGTTATGGTTTCTATTTTCATTTTTGCCTACATTAGGTTAATACTTAAACTTTAGCAAAGTATTGTATACTCGAAGAAAAAAAAATAAGCAATTTAGATACATGCTATTAATAACTTGTGAAGGGGTTTTTACCAGAAATGTCAATAATTTAATTTCTACTGCAAAATTTGGTAAGAAATGTTGAAATAAAAACCTTACACACAGGTTGTGACTGAGAAATGTTGAGGTTTGGAATCTCCAACAGATTTTGAAAAAGTTTTGGCTGAAAACTTGATAATTAAAAGCTCTGCAATAGATATTTGCTAAGAAATTAGGAAATTAAAATTTGTCAACAATAAGGAATTAATTAAATCTTGCCAGCAAGTTTTTGATTTGGTATATTGAAGTTAAAATCTTGCCGACAGGTTTTGGCCAGAAATGGGAAATTTACACATCTGCAGCTAGATTGGCTGAGAAATGGAGAAATTAACTCTCTAAAACAGGTTTATTTGAGAATTTGGACATAAAAAAGTTTGGAATAGGTTTTGACTCGCAAAATTTTGTGGAGAAATATAGAATAAAAACCTTACCAAGAGGTTTTTGGTTAAGGAAAAAGGAAATTAGAAAATCTTGCCAATGTGTTTTGGCCAAACATTGGGTAAATTAAATCCTTTTCAGTGGGTTTTTGCTAAGAAATATGAAAATTATAATATCTCCTACAG
This sequence comes from Modiolus philippinarum, assembly GCA_002080025.1. Taxonomy (NCBI): domain Eukaryota; kingdom Metazoa; phylum Mollusca; class Bivalvia; order Mytilida; family Modiolidae; genus Modiolus; species Modiolus philippinarum. The sequence continues at coordinate 226,042 of MJUU01053383.1, forward strand.
TTTTTTTAGCTCACCTGGCTAATGCAAGGGTGAGCTTTTGCTATCACTTTGCGTCCGTCGTCCGTCCGTCCGGTGTAAACTTTTCATTCAAAGATCTTCTCCTCTGAAACTGCTGGGCAAATTGGCACCAAACTTGGCCACAATAGTCTTTGGGTGGGTCCTTACCAAAAAGCTGTTTTTCAGGTCCGTGCGATATCCAAGATGGCCGCCAGCGGAAAACATAGTTTTAACATCGGACCCTATGGGAAAACACATTCAAAGATCTTCTCCTCTGAAACTATTTAGCCAATTGGCACATAACTTGGCCACAATAGTCCTTTGGTGGTCCCTTACAAAAAAGCTGTTTTTCAGGTCCACGCAATATCCAAGATGGCCCCCAGCAGGGAACATAGTTTTAACATTGAACCCTATGGGAAAACACATTCAAAGATCTTCTTCTCTGAAACTACTAAGCCAATTGGCACCAAACTTGGCCACAATAGTTCTTTGGTGGTCCCTTACGCAAAAGCTGTTTTTCAGGTCCACGCGATATTCAAGATGGCCGCCAGCGGGAAACATAGTTTTAACGTTGAACACTATGGTAAAAACACATTCAAAGATCTTCTCCTCTGAAACTATTTAGCCAATTGGCACCAAACTTGGCCACAATAGTCCTTTGGTGGTCCCTTACAAAAAAGCTGTTTTTCAGGTCCGCTCTGTACTTAACATGGAAGTCAGCAGGGAAGATAGTTTTAACATTGGACCCTTTGGGAAAACTCGTTCAAAGATCTTCTCCTCTGAAACTACTGAGCCAATGGAATCAAACTTGGTCAAAATAGTTTTTATCTGGACCCCTGAAAAGAAAAATGTTTTTTTTTTTCTCAGGTTCCCATTTGATCCAAGATGGCTGCCAGCAGGATACATATTTTCACATTGGACCCATGGGGAACACTAACAGACGTCTTTTCCCCTTAAACTAATTGGGCATATTAGAACTGTAGTTTTATTATATACATGCATATGGGCTTTAACATAAAATGTCTGTCTTAATCAAGGACCAGGTGAGCAATACAGGCTCTTGAGAGCCTCTTGTTTAGAAATTTAAATACTAAAAACTTTCCACAATATTTTGTGTAAAATGTTGAAATTAAAACCTGGAGTACAGGTTTTGGCTCAGAAATGGGAAATTAAATTTGAGGGGTTTTGTGGTAGAATTGGTAGATAAACAACCTGTTTGTATCTGCTTATAATAGAAAGCAGATATTATTTATGATAGAAATATCTTACTTTTGTCTGTGATTTCTATTAAAATGTAGTTACATTTGTATGACTTTATGGTTTTACAGCATTTTTTATTGTTTTGACAAATGGACTCATTAATTGTGAATTTGCATAATTTGTCGTTGCTATTTCATGATTTGACATTTATGTTGCTCTGACAAATGAAATCTTTAATTTCTGAATTTGAATTTTTCCCTAGCAAATACAGTAGAACTTCGATGGTCGAACTGCAATAACTCGAACACCATGAATGCCTTGAACTCTTTTTGTGGTCCCTTTGTTAAAGTTTAAACACAGTTCGACCTCGATATCTCGAACACCCCTTTGGCTCTAACTGTTTTCAACAGTCCCTTGGGTGTTTGAGCCATCAAAGTTCGACTGTATGTTCGAGTACAACAGTTACAGCATGAATGTTCACAGTCTGCTCTTTTTACTCTGAGTCGGATTCCTGAGGCTAGTAAAACATTATTTGGACACTGGTGTATACTTCTTAAAATTTGCATAGATAACAGGAAAATTTTAAAGACTGACATTCGGAAAAGCAGTTGAAGACCTTTTTGGTGCAGACTCAATTTCACTTAAAATCAGTATATATCAAGTCTTTTAGGGACATCATATTTGGTCCAGTGATAGTCCTCGTTGACAGGAATAGAATAGTATGACCTTGACCACTATGTAGAGGTCCAGTGAACACTTCATGTTTGATGATTAGATCAGTTTCTCTGTAAGTGGTAGGTCATTGATAATTTGGATGGAAGTTTGACTTTGAGTGTCCCTGTTACCTTGATGTCATGGTGTTGTAACCATGTTACATATTTAGATCATTTCTCATTATGGTAAATAGACATTGTTTCATTTCACATTCCATTTGGCATTTGAAAAATGAAGAGTCAGATATGGGTAGGCTTGAATTTGATTGGGTTCAATGAGGGGGAGTATATAACTGGCTGCAATTTGGCCATAGCTGTAGTTTGTTATGTTATAATAGACTGACAGATATGAAACATCATATTTCCCCCCTTTACCACATACTATCTCTCTTTTCAAGTAATTTTTTTTATACCCCGCTCCGAAGTAGGAGGGATATACTGTTTTACCCTTGTCCGTCATTCCGTCTGTCTATCCGTCCGTCACTACTTTCGTCAAGCTTTTCTCTGCAATGGTAAATGATACAACTTTAAAATTTTGTCAGAAGCTTTGTACAGTCATGCCATAATGTGGGATGCATTTTCTGATCTGTCGGGTTTCTACTTCCTGTTTACGGACTTAGTCAATTTTCAGTAATTCTGTCCGTCCTTCCGTCACAACTTTCGTCAAGCTTTTTTCTGCAATGGTAAATGACTCAAATTTGTAATTTTTCAGAAGCTTTGTATAGTCATGCCATATTGTGGGATTCATTTTCAGATATGTCGTGTTACTACTTCCTGTTAACCCACTTATGAAAAAGAAAGGAAATGGGGTAAATGTCAAAGGAGACAACATCCCATATCCAGGTTAAAACGACCCAAAACAAAGCATCTAGGGGTCACCTTATGGTCTTCAACACAGTGAGGAATCTCACACCATAAAGCAAGCCCTAGATGGCCCCAAAAAGGTAAAAAAGTGAATAAATCAATGGAAACAAACCATATCCAATAACCCAAAATATCAAGAAACTAAAATTTTATAAGAAGACAAGGACAAGCCAATGACCAATTAGTCAATTTTCAGTAATTCCGTCCGTCTGTCACAATTTTCGTCCAGCTTTTCTCTGCAATGGTAAATGATACAAACTTGAAATTTTGTTAGAAGCCTTGTATAGTCATGCCATATTGTGGGATGCATTTTCAGATCTATCGGATAACTACTTCCTGTTTACCGACTTAGTCAATTTTCAGTCATTCCCTCCATCTGTCACAATTTTCGTCAAGCTTTTTTCTGCAATGGTAAATGATACAAAAATGAAATTTTGTCAGCAGCTTTGTATAGTCATGCCATATTGTGGGAGGCATTTACAGAGGGCTGATTACTACTTCTTGTTGACTGGCTTAGTAAATTTTCAGTCATTAAGTGCTATATTGTTAGATGCATTTTCAAACCTGTGCAGGCCACTAAAAGCTAAGAGCGGGGGTATTTCTAGTGAGCTTGGACTCACAAATCCCTTGTTTTAATAGAACCTTGGCAAAATAGAATTGGCATTAAAAGAAGTTTTAAACCATAGGTCAGATTATTAATGACCTATTTACCTAAATAAATCTAATATTTCGTGGATGAAAGGTTAAGTGAAACATTGCAACTCCATATTTTCCCATGCTTTTGATATAAATTTTGGTGCAAAAAAAGGCAAATTTCAGTGTTATTACTTTTAGAAAACAAGCACATTGACCCATACCTTTTTTGGCTGCAGATTTAAGTATGGTAGAATAGGTCTTTAGTTGTGCTGATTTATTACAAAATATCACAGACAAAAATATCATTGTCCCTTTACCTTATTGACAGGTCCACTGCAGTCTGACGGACATGACATGCATTTTGGTATACACTTGTTAGATTTTGCTAAAACAAATTCTGAATTTATAACACTTGTTATTGTATAACATTGTTATTGCTTTCTCAACTGAAGTTATGAATTTCTGAGTTTGCAAAATTAATTTTGTTGTAACATGTGTAATGTGAAATTTACACTTTTTGATAGTACTGGAACAAATAAAGTAAATAATTTCTGAATTTGCATAACTTGATTTTGCTATAATGTGAAGATGTATCATTTATAATGGTAATTACAAATAAAGCCATAATTTTATAATTTTCTTCAACTTCTTTTGCTTTTCTTTGAATTTGCATTATTCTGTTTTGCTCTAAAACATGAAGAGATTTAAACAAAAGGACCAATACCAGCACAGAAATTTAAGGCTTTTAAATAGTTTTTTGGTGGACAACTTGTGCTTTTTGACTCACCTGGCTCAAGCCGTCTTTCCTCTGTCCATGGTAAACTTTTCATTAAAAGATTTTCTTCTCTAAAATAAATCACTAGGGTAATTGGAACCAAACTTGATCATAATACTCCTTAAAAATATATCTGGCAAGTCAGCACCTAATCCAAGATGACCACTATCATGACTATAGGAGAACTTAGTTTAACATTGGACTCTATATGTGAAATAGATTCGAAAAATGTCCACAGAAACTATCATCTTCGCCAGCCAAGGGTAACAATACACCTCTCACCTGTACCCTTGGCAGATCTAGCTGGATTACTATAGCGTCAAATGCAAGTTTCTGATTGATTTAAGTTCAAATTAGCTGCATCCAACAAAATTACTTAAATTCCTATTAAACAATAAATTTTTAAATATGGCATGTATTGATTTTAAAATTTTCCTACATTCCCATGATTTGTATTGTTTCTTTATTTTTGGTAGTTGATTTCCCTTATGTTATGTCACATTTTGCATGTCATAAATGATCTTTAATTCTTTACAATAAATTATACTGAAACTCTTACTTCAAATTTTACAATAAATCCTATTGGTAATTTGTTCTCTGTCAGCTTGTACACATATTTGGGTTCATGGATTTCCAAGTGTTTTGATTTGATCTGCACTGAAGAGACATAAGTTGTTGAAAGGTGCATATGCAGAAACTAAATTCACAGTAACTTTGGTATTTTGTTTCTGAAACTCTTGCCTCAAAGTGTGATAATTAGAAACTTGTGTCTCCAAGATGTGGCTTGATCTGCCAAGGGTGATGAGGAGAGAAGCAGATCATAACCCCAAGATGCCCCCCCCCCAGTGAAGAGTTTAACATTTGACCTTATTAGACATTGTACATCAAAGATTTCCTCCTCTAAAACTTGGCCACAACAGTCTGTGGATGTTCATTTTAAAAGAAAATTATTTCAAATCTCAACCAAGTAAGCTGTCAGCAGGGGACTTAAATTAACATTGAATAATGTAAAACACATTCAAAGAGCTACTCTGTAACAAGTTGGACATTTGGAACTAACCTTTGTTACCTTCCTCCTAAGTTTGCACCCTTTAAATATGTGTGTGACGTCCTGTAAGGCCACAAAGCCAATTGAATGAAACTTGGTAACAATGGTCCTTGGGTAGTCCCCTTTAAAAAGTCTATCCAGCAAGTCCAGACCTCATCCAAAAAGGCTGCCATGGGTACAATTAGTTTAACATTATATGATATGATATGATTTTTTTAGCTTTGGCCATCACTTGGCGTCCGTCCATCCGTCCGTCGTCGGTCCGTCCGTCGTTAGCTCACTTTCAAAAATCTTCTCCTATGAAACCACTGGGCAAAATGGAACCAAACTTCAATTGAATCATCACTAGGGTATTTAGTTTCAAATTTGTAATTTTCATGGCCACAGGTAAAAAAACATGGCCTCCATTACTAAAAATAAAACATAGGGGTCAATTGCAGTTTTTGGCCAATAACTCGAAAACCGATGCAGATATAAAAAATCTGACAATGGTAAAATTGTTCATAATAATATATAAAAAAATCTGACAAGGGTAAAATTGTTCAGAATGATGAGATCTGTCTCCCCTGCAATTTTGAAGAAAATCGGAAAACCCGTCTCAGAGTTACAGCCCTTTTCTGTAAAATTTTTAAAATTATACCCCCACTCGCTAGAGAGGCGGGTATACTGGATTCACCTTGTCCGTATGTTCATCCGAAAAAAATTTCGTTGCATTTTTCTCACCTTCTACAAAGGGGATTGATTTCAAAATTGGTATGCAGCCTCTATATGGTTAGTTGTAAGGAACCTCCTAGTTTGAGTCCTGTCCGATGTGTACTTCCTGTTTGACGAAATGTGGACTTAGTTACAAAATGTAGTGGAAACATGAATTTTTCGTCGCATTTTTCTCAGCTTCTACAAATGGGATTGATTTCAAAATTGGTATGCAGCTTCTATATGGTTAGTTGTAAGGAACGTCTTATTTTGAGTCCTGTCGGATGTGTACTTCCTGTTTGACAAAATGTGGACTTACTTACAAAATGTAGTGAAAACATGAATATTCCGTCACATTTTTCTCAGCTTCTACAAGAGGGATTGATTTCAAAATTGGTATGCAGCCTCTATATGGTTAGTTGTAAGGAACGTCCTATTTTGAGTCCTGTCGGATGTGCACTTCCTGTTTGACGAAATGTGGACTTAGTTACAAAATGTGGTGAAAACATGAATTTTTTGTCGCATTTTTCTCAGCTTCTACAAGAGGGATTGATTTCGAATTGGTATGCAGCCTCTATATGGTTAGTTGTAAGGAATGTCCTATTTTGAGTCCTGTCGGATGTGTACTTTCTGTTTGACGAAATGTGGACTTAGTTACAAAATGTAGTGTAACATGAATTTTTTGTCACATTTTTCTCAGCTTCTACAAGAGGGATTGATTTCAAAATTGGTATGCAGCCTCTATATGGTTAGTTGTAAGGAACGTCCTATTTTGGGTGCAGGACAACTCGGCCCGCTGACAACTCGGACCAGGACCACTGGGACCGTCGAAGAGACAACTCGGACCGTGCATTTTGACAAAAAAGAACAAGTCGGCCCGTTAAGACAGAAACTACTTGGACCATCAATAAAGACATCTGGGAGTGGTTTTTTTTTTTTTTTTNGAAATTTCATAATTGTAAGACAAGTCGGACCGTCAATAAAGAGATTAGCATTACACAGAGGTAGAAAAGGATATTTTCTGCTGAAATTTATTCACTGTGTCAAAAAGACATGTCGTCCCGTCTACTAAGAGAGAAAGACTACTCATACTCTTTAAGCCATTAAAAGAAACATAAAAGTGTGAAAACGTGCCGTTTTAAAGATGAATCCCACTATTCAAAACTGACAATAAGAATTTAATGAAACTTTGTCCACTGGCAGGTATTTGGACCCCTCTAATTTTCGCTAATAATATTGGGGAGGTCACCGACTTCGTTTTCGATCTATGACGTCACGTATTCCTAAAAATTTTGAAGGATTGTTTTCCCCTTATTATGTCATTTCTGTGTGACACTCTGGCGAATTCTGCTTTTCTATCAATGCTTTGATAACCATAAGAACTGAAGAGTTCAACAATTTAAATGAAAATGATTTTTTCAGCACACCATTAAGCTAAAGCCCCCACATTTAAAATAAACAAATAAAAACATGGGGTCACCGAATTAGGAAAAAAGATATTTCCAAAAAATGCATAAGAAATACAAATGGCGGGCATTTCCGACAATGATCTTGATTTTCTAATTAATTTTCCTTAACTAAATAATTAGATACTTAAATATACACTACAACACATACACGGTCCGATTTGTTCGTTTAGACAGTCAACTTTATTTTTTTGATGGTCCAAGTTGTCATTTTAGCCGAGCCAACTATGATAATTTCACGGTCCGAGTTTTCTTCATGACGGTCCGAGTGGTCCTGGTCCGACTTGTCCGCGGGCCGAGATGTCCCCTATTCCCTATTTTGAGTCCTGTCGGATGTGTACTTCTTGTTTGACGAAATGTGGACTTAGTTACAAAATGTAGTGAAAACATGAATTTTTCGTCGTATTTTTCTCAGCTTCAACAAGAGGGGTTGATTTCAAAATTGGTATGCAGCCTCTACATGGTTAGTTGTAAGGAACGTCATATTTTGAGTGCTGTCGGATGTGTACTTCCTGTATGACAAAATGTTGACTTTGTTGCGAAATTTAGTAAAAACATGAATTTTTCATCGCATTTTTTTCAGTTTCTACAAGAGGTATTGATTTCAAAATTGGCATGCAGCCTCTATATGGTTAGTTGTAAGGGTCCTATTTTGAGTCCTGTTGGATATCTACTTCCTGTTTGACAAAATGTGGACTTAGTTACGGAATGTAGTGAAAACATGAATTTTTCGTCGCATTTTTCTCGGATTCTACAAGGGGGATTGATTTCAAAATTGGTATGCAGCCTCTATATGGTTAGTTGTAAGGAACGTCCTATTTTGAGTCAGATATGTACTTTCTGTTTGACGAAATGTGGACTTTGTTACGAAATGTAGTGAAAAAATGAATTTGTCGTCACATTTTTCTCAGCTTCTACGAGAGGGATTGATTTCAAAATTGGTATGCAGCCTCTTTATGGTTTATTGTAAGGAACTTTCTATTTTGACTCCTGTCAGATGTGTACTTCTTGTTTGACGAAATGTGGACTTAATTGACCCATTTCGAGTTTCCGGAGTTACTTCCCCTGATTAAAAATAAGCGGCTATCGAGAGTAACTTTTAACAGCATAGAATATAACGGGAAGATTGCAGAAAAAATGCTATAACTTCGGTTTTGAGAAAGTCTAGGTCAAATTACTTGGGTATGATGTTGATACAACCCCAGAGTACTTCATGACGCTCACCTTTACAGGTAAGTTGTTCTTACAGGTAAATGTTTATTGCATTTAGAGATAACAGGATGTGACGGTGAGTTAATCAACATCTGTACGAGAGCCACAACAGTAGTTAATAAATAGTCAAGGTTAATATTATACAAACTTAATACATTAGAATGTCTAAAAAGTGAAGAAAAAAAATAAACCAGTAGGGGAATACACAGCAAAAAGACAATAAGATTAGTGAGATTGGTTGGGTAACAAGACGTTCCGGCCTTATGACAAATCCGTCCCTGCCTATCCGGCCCTGTACTTTCCGGCCTCATTCCAATCCGGCCCTGCCCTAAAAGTCGATCCAGCCTTACGATAATTTATGTATTACTGTTGTTTTTTTGAAAAAAAATTTTTTATAAGAATTGCCATAAGAAAAATTCAACTTCATATGCTAATTTTTAAGGCAGGTTCTCTGCCTTCTAGCTGTCGGGTAAAGCCATCTTGAAAAAAGTCCGTTTCAACCAGACTCTTACATTAAGGAGACTACTTTGTATGAAAAGAATCGGAATGATCCAGACTATCGTTAAAAACGCGTACGGCTTACCAGTTATTCATACGAAGGCACAAAAAATAATCCATTCATGTGGCGATACAGTGTCCATTTCATGATCAACTACATCGTTTTATGTGATTATTGTATTTATTTAATATCTTTTAAGAGATACTTTGCTTTTTTAATCTCAGAGCACTTAAACTGACACTCGAAATTCACGATTCGGTTCATTCATAAAAATTTCCTGTGGCGCGCAGTTTTTATGAATGGATACATAGTAACTTCTAGTTTCGCTGTTGTAACCAGAGTTGTTAACCCTCCCGGTCTCACCGTGAGGCTACCGGTTTCGGTAGCCGTTCTCACGTCTACCGATATGCCTCTGAAAGCTCCCGATATTAAAATTTTCTCTCAAAAATATTTTTCCGTTACACCGGAAGTAAATATTGGCTGTTCCAATCACACCCTGCGAGGTAAACAAAGGCCCCGCCTAACGAGATTACGCGAGAACACGAATCAGCTGTGTATTAACGACAAAATGGCGTCGCCTCCGCGAAAGGGGTAGATACAATTCAAAATTCCAAAATAAATGGATAAAAGAGATGGACTTTTTGAGCAAGAGCGATAAATATATACACGCAGTGTTTCTGTTGTGTGGCATAACCTTTGCCTTAGTGCACGGAGGATGAAATGACGTTGTTCGCCATAGAGAAACAGAGGGACACAAACGTAGTGCTCGACTTCGGACTCAAAATGCTGAAATTCTGTTTACATTATTCACAGTAACTTCGGTGTTTTGTTATTTGTAGCTGAGCACAACCTACCATTCTCAGTAGCTTGCACTGGTGAGACATAAGTTGTCAAAATGCCCTTATGTAGATAGTAAATTTACAGTGACTTCGTTATTGAGTTATTTAATCATATGCAAAAATAATGAAACTTAAGAACTAGATGACTTGACAGAGGAAGTGACAAAATTGGAAATATCAACATTAATTAAGCCACCGAGTGTTACACTTGTACTTGGGCTTGTACTTTGGAATACTTACATGTACGTATACCAACAAAGAGGAGCAAGACAATGAAATGTAAATAAATAGAGTTTTAAATAAATTGCCAACAACCCATATAAAAACTGAAAAGACAACCTAAATCGGGAAGGAAAATTTCGGATTTTAATTCTTGAAAAAATTAAATGTCAAGATTTCAGCAAAACAATAATACATGTAATTACAGAACTTCTGGAATACCCAGGAACCTGCCTTAACAGCATTCCATGCTTTGATTTACCTCGGAAGATGTAAAGCATACTCATGTCCTGAAGTTTATACTAGTTGTTATATTTAGCATGTTTTTGTATCGGGACTTTGGTCTTTTATTTCTGGTGTTCTCACATTTGCCATGAATCTTGGCTCTGATTCATCTAATCCACTTAAGGTGGTACGGGGGTCTAAAATTCTGTCAGATAGAATTTTCTTATTTTTTCATGATTTACCCTTTGTTATTATAGCATACGAAAAATGAAATAAAAATAAGGGGTCACCGGCCATATAAGAATGAAATATGAAATGTAAAAATCTGCTATTTTGGTTGAAATAATAGGGAAAATTAGCGAATTTTAACATAATTTTAAATTATTTTAGTTACATCAGATAGGATTTTTTTAAATTTGGAAAATTAATAGTTTATACACTGTCCTTCAATTTCCATAAAAAAAATTCGGGGGTCACCGAACTTTTTTTTTTAATAAATCGCAAAAAACTATTTTTTTCCTATTATTTCTATACAAATTATCTCCCCTTAATAGAACAGGAGTTAGCTGAAAGGTTCAATATTTTGCATGGTTACTTAATAAAAGTGGCATATTTTATCAAATTTAACTATTATAAGACATTGAAAATGGTTACAGCAACGTTCCCATAGTGAATTCCATTTTAAGTCACATGCGCAAGAATGATGCGCAATTTTAAACTCCCGTATTACCTTAAGTTTTGTTCTTTCCGCATTCTTCTGCAATTGTTTAAATATAGGTATTTCTAAGATTTCAAATAAAAATAAACTTGGTACGCATTTCAGAGGCTGTCCCTCACTGTACCTTTTCGTAAGTGGTTAAAACTACTTTGTTTCTATAATTCTCCAGCAATTTTTGATGACAAATTTCCATTGATTTAAATGTATCAATATAAGTCTGAACTATAAATAATAGAACTTTCTATCTCCGATATCATGACCAAACAAAACAAAACAACGATATAGTAATTAACAATACAGGGACGGATAGACCAAGGCCGGATTGTCATAAGGCCGGACTGTTGTAAGGCCGGATGATCCAGAAATCGATTGGTTGACCTGGTACTTAAAAACATAAAAAATGCAATGAATAAAAAAGCAAAAAAAAAAAAGAAATTGAAAAGAATGAAAAAGATTATAAAACCGAGCTACGAGGTAGTAAACATAACCCGAATGAATCAAATAAAATGTATCCCAAAGCAATACACACAAAAAGTTAGCTGCATGATAAAGGGTACACAGAGAACATCGATGCACACAAGGTATTCGACAATCATTTAAAATTTAAAAACATATACTTTTATAGTTTTTACCAAATTATTTGAAAATTTCGTGTCTTCTGTGTGAAAACGATACACAAGTATGCAAAGCCGGTCAAAATCTACGAAAAGTTACACATTTCTCAAGAGCGTCACGATTTTATAAATTTTTTAACATAAGAATAAAAATCCTCTTTTGTTGTATTGTTTTGTTGTCTTGTTTAAACTTTAGTTACATTTTATTGCGAACCATCACAATTTCAAATGTGACCCCTTGGCAGTTTATCGTAGTTTGCTAGCTTCTGCATGGTATAACTGCATTTTATATCGTGTCAACCTGTGTATTGGTTTGAGATATGCGCATGGAGATATCGGATTATGTTCTGGAAATCGGGTTATATTTATTACCATTTGATTATTTTACCCTTTTTTGAATACATCGTTTATTTGAAGTGCTTTTTAAATACTTTTTTTTTTTATTTTGAATGTCTATCTCGATATTTCGTTTTTGTGTATTGGTCCTTCGCTATTCATTTAAGGTATATCTGTAACGTTGTTTGAAGTTGTAAAATTAAATTTTATTAATTTAAAGTTTTATTTTTCATTTTTTCGTGTTTTGAATGTATGTTATTTTTTTAGGTGGAATTTTTCTGTTTGTGTTTTAAAGAAAAAGTGTATTTGTCCTTTTAAGTGCCTTTTTCGCTAACCGTTTTGTTGTGTATTCCCTTACTGGTTTCATTTATTTTTATTTTTTGACATTCTCATATATTCATAGTTTGTATAATATTAACCCTTGACTATTTTTTAACTACTTTTTGTGGCTTTCCAGCAGATGTTTATTAAGTCGCCGTCACATCCTGTTAATTCCAAGTGCAATTAACATCTACCTGTAGCTTACCTGTAAAGGTGAGCGTCATGAAAAGTATGTTGGATTATACCCTGAGGCTGTATCAACATCATATCCAAAAGATTTGACCCAGACTTTCTCCAAACCGAAGTTATAGCATATTTTCCAGTGGCGGATTTAGGGGGGGGGCGGGTGAGCCCCCCCTTAGGTCGGAAAATATTTAAAATTCCTAAGGGTTTTTAAAAAAAATGGGTTCCGGGCCCCCTCTTTTGAAAAAAATATTGGTCGCCCCCCACCCCCCTTAGCAGAAAGTCTGGATCCGCCACTGTTTTCTACAACCCTCCCGTTATATTCTGTGTTAAAAATAATCCTCGATAGCCGCTTATTTTTAATCAGGGGAGGTAACTCTGGAAACTCGAAAGTCGTCAATTACAAAATGTAGCGTAAACATGAATTTTTGGTCCATGGTTCAATGAGTGGGGGTATACTTGGTTGCCATTCGGCGACAGCTCTTGTTTTTGCATTTTTAATTTTTTATTTCAAAAACTGTAACAGATGGAGGTGAAGTGTTAAATGCAAAAATGTTCATCATATCAAGATCTACATACTCTGAAATTTTGAAGAAAATCCAACTGCCTGTGTTGTAGATATTGACTCTTTTTTTATCAAATTTTTTTTTTCTTCAATGCCATATGGTTATGGGTTATTTCCCTTTAAATTCTGTTTTCAAATCTTTTGGTTTACTTTTCTTTTTTTTAGTTTGAGAGAAATTCCCTGCTATCACTTTATTAAAAAAATATTTGTTACATAATCAAGAGCAAAAAAAAGTGTTTTTGACCAATTTTTACATTTTTTTGCAGAAATGCTTTCATAATCTTTACTTATTTCAGAAATCAATAATAATTGTATATTGTGTCCTTCAGTAATTTTGTTTGCCCAACTTGAAAATATTTCTCCCAGATAAATATTGAAGTAGCATCTTAACTTCATTGCCTGCATAACTTTATAACTGACCTTCATGGCTATGCCATGGTGAGCTTCTTGCCATCACTGTGTCAGTGGGCCGTCCATCGTAAACTTTTCATTCAAACATCTTCTCTGAGCCAACTTGGGCACAATGGTCCTTAGGTGGCTCCTTTAAAAAAATGTCTGGCAAGTCCACATCATATCCAAGATGGCCGCCAGGAGGGAACGTGTTTCTAACATTGGACCCTATAGGGAAACATATTCAAAGATCATCTCCTCTGAAAGTACATGGCCAATTGGAATCATACTTAGTCACAATGGTCCTTACTTGGTCCCCTTCATTAAATGAGTCTGGCATGTCCGCATAGCATCTAAGATGGCAGTCAGCGGGGAACATTGTTTAACCTTAGACCCCATGGGAAATCATTCAAAGATCTCTTCTGAAAATACTAAGCCAACTGGAACCAAAGTGAGGCACAATGATCCTTACATTGTCTTCTTCAAGAAAGGTGACAGTCGCAGGCATGATTTTGTACAAATATGAAAAAATAGGAAATACCCCCTGAAAAATAGGAAAGGGGGGTAAGCCTTGAGAAAACCTCATTTTCCTGCTGGTTCTACAAAACTGAACAACTTTTGAATTTATCTTTTGTATTAAAAAAATGGGAATTCCTATTTAAATAGGAAAATAATCATGTCTGCAGTCGGTCTACGCCCCATCAAAAATAGCTGCCAAAGGGGAACATAGTTTAATTTTGGATCTTATCATCCTTCCCCATGGTTATATCAGCCTGCAGAGCCTTTCAGCAAAAGCCGTATCTGGTTGACCCGGATATATCAGAGGTTGACCTGGATATATCAAGGGATTCTCCCAAAGTTTCAAAGGCAATAACTTTTTTTCAAGGTTTCAAACGAAATCAAATTTGTAACAATAAACATCTTTTGCATTTGCTCTTTCCGATTTGGTATTCAGAACAGAATCATGATTACACAAATAGATAAACTAGATGTCAGAAAAATTGTAGAAACTAGGTCGTTGATATATCCTGCAGAGCTTTGACGTTTTCACATTATGACGTCATAAAAGCTCCAAGCAAAGGTTGCGGCAAAATTCAAAATCGACATTATTTAGAGAATTTCGGTAAAATTATTCTCCCAGTTACAAAACCTTTGCCAATAAAATGATAAAAAAAACAACTTCAAAACATGTTTTAAGCTGAAAATTGCTGAAAAGGCGAGAATGGCATGTATGTCCAGTGGCGGATTTATTTAGGGGGGGGGGGGGCCCGGGTGGGCCCGGGCCCCCCCTTAGGTCGGAAAATATTTAAAATTCCTAGGGGTTTTTAAAAAAATTGGTTTCCGGGCCCCCCCTTTTGAAAAAAATATTGGTCGGGCCCCCCCCTTAGCAGAAAGTCTGGATCCGCCACTGATGTCGAATTTCCCGCGCAACTTTGGGAGAATTTGAAAATTCAGTTCAATAATTACAAATCTAAAATGCAAAATAAAGGATGATAAACAAGTTATCGGGCTTTTGACAGCTGATGTATTGTAAAATATCACCCCGCTCGCCAGAATATGAAGCTTGGGGCTCGTTCGCTACGCTCACCCGCCCCTTTGCTTCATATTCTGGCTCACGGTTTGATATTTTACGATATACTGCTGTCAAGAGCCCGATAACATATACATATAACATCAGCAAACTTCAGAATGAGACCCTTAAACAGTCAATAAACAAATTTGAAAATGAGAACCATAAACGTTGTGATTATTTTGACTTATTGTGTCAGCCATGGCACAGGTGAGCGATACATGCTATTGAGAGCCTCTTGTTTACCTATTTAAATAAGAATTCCTATTTTTTATACAGAAAATAAATCCAAAAGTTGTTCAGCTGTAGAACAAGCAGGAATATGATGTTTTCCCAGGCCTATTGTAGGCACTATTTCCTATTAATTCATATTTGTACAAAATCAAGTCTGTATAAAAAAAAAATTCTCTGAAAGTACAAAAAAAAATGTACATAACAAAATTTGGCAACAATACCATTTAAAAAATGTGTCTGCCAAGTGTACATCGTATCCAAGATGACAGCCAGCCTAGTTTAACATTGGGCCTTATGGGAAAACACATTCAAAGTCAGTCTTCTCTGAGTCTATGACCTAACATAGGCACAAAAACCCTTAGATAGTCCCATAAAAATGATGACCAGTAGGTCTGTACCTCATTCAAAATGTCTGCCAGAGTGGAACATAGTTTAAGTTTGGATCATATACATGTATATCATTTATATACTTGGAAAAGATACCTTTCAACATTTAAGTTAATGCATTGTCTATGTAAGCCATGGTCAAGCTGAGAGATACAGACTCTTTAGGGCCTCCTGTTGCATGTCTCATCAGATGATATGATATTGCATACCTGAAAATCTAAACTAAATGAAACTTTTTACAGTAAAGGATGAAAAAATACAAATGTATCATTGTACGAAAATAAACGACAGCTTTATATCCCATTGCCAACTCGTTTTTTGGTTGTTTTATTATTAGGTCTCTAAATGACTAAAATAAAAACTTTA
>MJUU01053384.1:0-32278 GCA_002080025.1 Modiolus philippinarum
GAGTATTAAAATCTTTTTTAAGATTTAAAAGGCAATGCTATATTGGAAGTTTAAATACAGGGTAGTATAAATCTGTGATGTGTAGATGTTGACATTGTTTTGTGATTTATCATGTCTTATGTTATTATTTGTCTATACAAATATAAATATCAAATCAGTGCTTGTTTACTTTTATCAGTACTTATATGTACCCTTGAATAACACTCACAAATTTGTTGCCATATACAGTTGAACGTGATGGCTGGAACTGCAGTTGCTCGAACACCATGGATATTTTGAACTCTTTTTTTTTGGCCCCTTTGTTTACATTTGAACATATTTCGACCTCCATAGCTCAAACACTCCTCTAACTCGACCTGTTTTCTCGGTCACTCGGGTGTTGGAGCTATCGAAGTTTGACTGTAGTAGTATTTACAGCTTCATTTCCACTCAAAAACATTAGTTTGAGTCCACTTATGGCTTTGAAATAAAAAATTCGCTGTTACTTGTCATAAAAGGAAATTGCATATTTTTAGCTCACCTGGCCTAAAAGGCCAAGTGAGCTTTTGCCATCACTGCGTCTGTCGTCCGTCCGTCCGTCAACAATTTCAAAAATCTTCTCCTCTGAAACTGCCGGGCGAATTGTAACCAAACTTGGCCTGAATCATTACCAGGGTATGCAGTTTCAAAATTATGTTCGATTAGTCCGGGGGTCAAACAACATGGCTGCTGTTACTAAAAATAGAACATAGGGGTAAATTGCTGTATTTTGCAAATAACTCAAAAACCGTTACAGATACCAAAAATCTGACATTGTGTAAAAATGATCAGAATGGCAAGATCTACCAGCCCTGCAATTTTGAAGAAAATCTGAAAACCTGTCTTAGAGTTATTGCCCTTTTTCTGTAAAATTTTCAAAATTTTGATATTTTTTATTTTTTATCAAAAAAAACTATAACATTAAATTGATAAAATGTTCAGCATATCAAGATCTATCCACCCTGAAATTTTGAAGAAAATCAGAAACCCTTTGTAGGAGTTATTGCCCTTTTTTCACCAAATTTTTAAATTTTTTGTCTTTTATTTCCAAAACTATAGAAGATGAAGGTTAAGTGTAAATTGATGAAATGTTTGCCATGCTGTGGCGACTTCAAAACTGGTGTTGAAAATTGTTTGTTGATCGCCATTTTCAAAATGGCCGCCAAAAAAAGGTGGGAAAATGCAACATTGTCCGATTTCAATAAAAATTGCTTCAAAACCGGTATTGAAAATTTTTCGTTGATCGCCATATTCAAAATGGCCGCCAAAAAAGGCTGGAAAATTCAACATTGTCCGATTTCAATGAAATTTGGTTTCCAAATAGGTATTGATGTGGCAACTTAAAAACTGATGTTAAAAATTGTTCATTGACTGCCATTTTCAAAATGGCTGACAAAAAAGGCGGGAAAATTCAACATTGTCTGATTTCAATGAAATTTGGTTTCCTAATAGATATTGATGTTGCGACTTCAAAACCGGCGCTGAAAATTGTACATTGACCGCCATTTTCAAAATGACCACCAAATAAGGCAGGAAAATTCAACATTGTCTGACTTCAATAAAATTTTGTTTCCAAATAGATATTGATTTTGCGACTTTATGGTGTTAAAAATTGTTGTTGACCGCCATTTACATAATGATGTCTCGACTTCAAAACTGGTGTCAAAAGTAGTCCTTAGCAAGAATGTTTTTTGTCAAAAAAGTCCAACAAAGACATATAGTAAAACATGATCAGACTTTAAATACAGTTCAAAAATTGGTTGAGTTTGAGCTACCAAAGTTAGAGAGACTGAAGTTTAACTGTATAACTTACAATGTTAGCTTGATTGTGGCAAATGAAAACCAGGTGAGCGATACAGGCTCCTGGGAGCCTCTGGTTTTTTATGCAAAATTTCCATTTTAAACATATTGAGGATTCTTGGATTCCTTTCGCGATATTAAAAAAGGTAATTCTTATATGATGTAGTTCAGTAGATTAAATGTAGCATACACTACTCTTGAAGTGTATATATTGCTGCAGTTAAGGAAGTGGCAAAACTTTCATTTTACCGAAATTATGATTTACACCCCAAGCTCTCTACCTTTCATTGACTCACCATAGTGCAAAGACAACATTGAATACATTTGTCAGGTTTTCACGTCTGATATATCTACAATGTAGACATTTTACCGTAACGCGGGTGTTAATCTTGACTTCATTACAATAAAAGTTTTGTCACTTCCTTGACCACAGCAATAAGAGTGAATCTCAGAAATGTGTAAGCAGCCTGGTTTGAATAGTAGTAGGTTTCTCCCCTTTGGTTCGTTGTGTCTTTGACCCATTCCCTGTTTCCCTTCTTTTTTCTATTATTACATAACCTCTGTTGAATATGACCAAAAGAATATTCAAGCTAAAAGGCAGAGAAGTGAAAAGTGAAAAACCCCAAAACAGGGTAAATACAAAGGCAAATGTAGATCGAGACAACTGGACAAAGATGAAAGACGGATAAACAACGGCAGTCAAATACCGAAGTAACAAAGGAGTGGAATTTACAAAAATCAAGTGCAAAGACATGAGCAATAATCTGCAAAATGGGCACTTATATTGTGAATATCAATTAACTCCTGGGATATCATCAGGTACTCTGGATCTGCTACATGGATAATACCTATCACACTGCCCATGATGGATCCGTTCTTAAGTAACCAAGAAATTATGGTTGGTGTTTGTCTGTGTGGTAATCAACTATGGATCTATTAGAAAATGTTGATTCAGTCCGACATGAAAAATGTTCCTTGCGTTTTATAGAATTTTACTTTTTTTATCAAAAGTCTAACCCTGCAAAAATACCGAGGCTTCATTCCGTGTAATTCCATTTGGTTGATGTCCTTGGTACTGGATTTGGCTTCCAATTTAATTTTTTTTAATGAGTACATCTTTTTAGCTCACCTGACCCAAAGGGTCAGTGAGAGCTGTTGCTATCACTTGGCGTCTGTCGTCCGTCCGTTAAACTTTTCACATTTTCATCTTCTCCTCTGAAACCACTGAAGCAAATTCGACCAAACTTTATAGGAATGATGTACTAAAGGTCCTTTACAAAGATTGCTCATTTCGTTCCGATCAGATAAAAAACATGGCCGCCAGCGCGGAACTTAGGTTTAACATTGGACCCTATGGGAAAATTCACATTTTCTTCTTCTCCTCTGAAACCACTGAAGCAAATGCAACCAAACTTTACAGGAATGATGTACTAAAGGTCCTAAACAAAGATTGCTCATTTGGTTCCGATCCGATAAAAAACATTACCGCCAGCACGGAAAATAGTTTAACATTGGCCCTATGGGAAATTCATATTTTCATCTTCTCCTTGGAAACCACTGAAGCAAATTCAACCAAACTTTACAGGAATGATGTATGGAAGGTCCTTTACAAAGATTGCTTATTTCGTTCCCATTCGATAAAAAACATGACCGCCAGCGCGGAAGTTATGTTTAACACTGGACCTTTTGGGAAAATTCACATTTTCTTCTTCACCTCTGAAACCACTGAACAAATGCAACCAAACTTTACAGGAATGATGCACTAAAGGTCCTAAACAAAGATTGCTCATTTCGTTCCGATCCGATAAAAAACATGGCCACCAGCATGGAAAATAGTTTAACATTGGCCCTATGGGAAATTCATATTTTCATCTTCTCCTCTGAAACCACTGAAGCAAATTCAACCAAACTTTGCAGGAATGATGTACTTAAGGTCCTTAACAAAGATTGCTCATTTCGTTCCGATCCGATAAAAAACATGGCCGCCAGCAAGGAACTTAGGTTTAACATTGGACCCTATGGGAAAATTCACATTTTCTTCTTCTCCTCTGAAACCACTGAAGCAAATGCAACCAAACTTTACAGGAATGATGTACTTAAGGTCCTTAACAAAGATTGCTCATTTCATTCAGATCCGATAAAAAACATGGCCGCCAGCGCAGAACTTAGGTTTAACATTGGACCCTAGGGGAAAATTCACATTTTCTTCTTCTCCTCAGAAACCGCTGAAGCAAATTCAACCAAACTTTACAGGAATGATGTATTAAAGGTCCTTAACAAAGATTGCTTATTTCGTTCCGATCCAATAAAAAACATGGCTGCCAGCACAGAACATAATTTATTTTGGCCATATGGGAAATTCACATAAAAACATGGCCACCATGCAGAACATCAAAACCCTGCTGTTCAGCATTTTGTCAGGTGAGCGATACAGACTCAGTGTCTGAGCCTCTAGTTTCATACTACTTTTGGATTATGGTTTTCCATTTTTTAGCTCGCCGGGACGAATGCCCGGAGAGCTATTGTCACACCATCAGCGGCGTCGGCATCAGCAAAACTTTAATCTGGCATATGGAATTGAGACCTGAAGAGATAGGATGTTGATATTTGGTATGTGACTTCCTTGTGATGAGAGCTTTCTGATGGTACCATACTTGTAGACATTTTGACCTTGACCTTGCCCTTAGGGCAATTTTTGAAAAACTTTAACCTTGCCACTAGAAGGTAGGGTTTTAGTGGTAGGGTATTCTTATTTGGTATGTAACTACCTTATGGTGAGAGATTTCTAATGGTACTATACTTGTAGACATTTTGACCTTGACCTTGCCCTGAGGGCAATTTTTGAAAAACTTTTACCTTGCCTCTTGGAGGTAGGCTTTTAGTGGTATGGTGTTCATATTTGGTAACTTCCTTATGACGAGAGCTTTCTTCTGGTACCATACTTGTAGACATTTTGACCTTGTCATTGCCCTTAGGGCAATTTTTGAAAAACTTTAACTTTGCCTCTAGAAGGTAGGCTTTTAGTGGTAGGGTGTTTATATTTGGTATGTAACTTCCATATGATGAGAGGTTTCTAATGGTGCTATATTTGTAGACAATTTGACCTTGAC
Organism: Modiolus philippinarum; assembly: GCA_002080025.1. Classification (NCBI taxonomy): domain Eukaryota; kingdom Metazoa; phylum Mollusca; class Bivalvia; order Mytilida; family Modiolidae; genus Modiolus; species Modiolus philippinarum. The sequence goes on from MJUU01053384.1 coordinate 4,929, forward strand.
CTTGCTCTGAGGGTAATTTTTGAAAAAAAAATTAACCTTGTCTCTTGGAGGTAGGCTTTTGATGTTGGGTGTTCATATTGGTATGTAGCTTCCTTATGATGAGAGCTTTCTAGTGGTACCATATTTGTAGACATTTTGACATTGACATTGCCCTGAGGGCAATTTTTTAAACTTTAACCTTGCTTCTAGAATTGAGTTGTTTAGTAGTAGGGTGTTCATATTTGGTATGTGACTTTCTTGTGGTGAGAGCTTTCTGACGGTACCATATTTGTAGACATTTTGACTTTGCCCTGAGGGCCAATTTTCAAAAGCTTTAACGTTGCTTCTAGAATCAAGTTTATAGTGGTAGGATATTCATATTTGGTATGATGCTTCCTTATGATGAGAGCTTTCTGATGGTACCATATTTGTAGACATTTTGACCTTGACCTTGCTCTAGGGGATATTTTTTAAAAACTTTAACCGTCCTTCTATAATTAAGTTCTTTAGTGGTAGAATGTTCGTATGTGACTTTCTTGTGATGAGAGCTTTCTGGGGGTACCATTTTGTAGACATTTTGACCTTGACCTTGCCCTGAGGGCTATTTTTTAAAAACTTTAACCTTGCTTCTAGAATTTAGTTCTTTAGTGGTAGAGTGTTCGTATGTGACTTTCTTGTGATGATATCTTTTTGAGGGTACCATATTTGTACACATTTTGACCTTGACCTTGCCATGAGGGCAATTTTTTAAAAACTTGAATTTTGCATCTAGAATTAAGTTGTTTAGTGGTAGAGTGTTTATATCTGATATATGACTCTTTTTATGGTTCCTTTCTATAACTTTCAAATTTATTGTGCATTGAGGTCACTCTAATCCCTGGCGAGCTATGTTGTCTTCTGACAACTCTTAATTATCTAATGCTGCTGCTGAAACACATTTACAGCATAAAGAAATTTACTGTTAATTTTGCAACTTGGGTTTTTTTTTGTATTTCACAAAATTCTAGAACTAATGTGAAACTTAAAAAAATATAATTCAAAAGGCTAAATTTATGGGATATTGGTTTAGAATGTATTGTCTTCATACATGAGTCCTTTTCATTCAGTATGCTTTCTTAGATTTTTGAGGTGCTGGCAAAGTTCGTGTAGGAAGCTGAATTTTTGTGGCAGGACATGACATAGAGATCAACCCCTTTACTAACAAGTACTTGATAGTCATTGCCACCAACTGTGTATTTAGTCTTCGTTGTGGTTTGTTGTAAAGATGTGGCTTAAAACATTAAGCAAACAGAAAATATCTGATAAAGTTACAACAAAGATATTACAAACGCAAAATGCAATTTATTTTATTGCAAAGGCATAATTTTGCAGATATTGCAATTTTACAACTCTATGGTTCAATTTTTTAATGATTTCAAAAACATATTCTTGAGGCCTTACCACAATCTCTTCTAGTTTCCAAATGACTAAATACCGAGGTCACTGTGAATTTAAATTCTGCATATACGCATTTCGACAACTTATGTCTCTTCAGTGCAGATAAAATCTAAACGTTTTGAAGACCATAAACTCAAAGATGTTTTTAAAATAACTGACAGAGAACAAATAACCAATATGATCTAAATGTAAAGCCAAAATCAGCTAAGGACAGAGCTTTCCATGAGGGAGATACTCCTTGGTTTTTAACAAAATTTACAAAAATTTAGACATTGTAAGGTTCCAAATAGAATCAGCTTTCGGGTCAGCACCAAAGCACTGACTACTGGGCTAGTGAATACCCTCGGGGACTAATAGTCCACCAGCAGTGGCTTCGACCCAGTGGTAACAAATGACTAAATACCGAGGTCACTGTGAATTTAAATTCTGCATATGCGCAATTGATGAATTAAAGTGCTATTGATTAGTTTTGACTTTTTACAAAAGTGAAGAAACATTATTCCCAAAAGACTTATTCAGGCAATTTTTAGCTCGCCAGGACGAATGTCCGGAGAGCGATCGTCATACCCCAGGCGTCAGCAAAACTTTAACCTGGCTTGTGGAATTAAGACCTGAAGAGCTAGGATGTTGATATTTAGTATGTGACTTTCTTGTGATGAGAGCTTTCTTCTGGTGCTGTACTTGTAGACATTGCCCTGAGGACAATTTTTGAAAAACTTGAACCTTGCCTCCAGAAGGTAGGTTTTTAGTCGTAGGGTGTTTATATTTGGTATGTAACTTCCTTATGATGAGAGCTTTGCTAGTGGTACCATACTTGTAAAAATTTTGACCTTGACCTTGACCTTACGGCAATTTTTGAAAAACTTTAATCTTGCTTCTAGAAGGTAGGCTTTTAGATAGATAGATAGATAGATAGATAGTTTATTTCTCTAGAAACCAATAAACAAAGGTACAGAGAAAAGAATATATAACATGCATATAAAACAATAACAATGACTGAGGTGGTTAACAAAAATAGACACATTCAAACAATAATAAATAAAATGCACAACAAGAAAATTAACATACGTCATGCGATTTGAAATAAAAAGTACAAAATTTATCCTAGAGGACTGATAGTTTGGTTGACAATTCTTATAAATTTACACAGACTTTTCAGTAAAGAAATTCTTTTTGTATTAAGGGGTGAATGGAATTTATCAGTGTTATGTCTACTGTATATATATTGTGAAATATAAAGTTTTCTTTCATTTTCAATTAAGTGAAGGGCATTCCATTATGTAGTGGTACTCATCACCGATTACTGACATATTAAATAACGTACATTTCCGTTCTTCTCTCTCAATGTTTTGCCACCGATCCCTTTCGATGGGTAAGCTATGGTTTAGAGTTCTGTATGTACACAGAGTTATGAGGTCATGTCCATTAAGAATGTTTAAGTATTCTTCAAAAATGAAGTCTGTTTTAAATATTCTGTAGTTTAAACATTTTGGTGAAGTATGAATATCATTATTCCATGATTGTATACCAACTGGTCTGTAAGTATTTGTTTTATATTTGACTTTAACCAGTTTTTAAATGGGACATTGTGAACTTGAAACATATAAGGTAAGCCGCATTCATTAAATATATTTTTGACACTCTTCACCCATGGGATATCGTAGTTGTTGTTGACATATTTGGAATGGGCTACATTCCCCGTTTCCCTACTATCTTTTGAGGGCTTTCTAACAGACTGCACCAGCATGATATAATTCTTATTTCAATGTTTATTTCAATTGGATATCGTCCTGTTTTTCCATAAACTATTGAATTTGGTGTGTAAAAGATGTTTTAAAAATTTTAAATGAACTTGTTCAATAATGTCATTTTTACCATATCCCCAGATCTCGCATCCATATAACAGAACCAGTTTACCTATTTTACCAAAAAGTTTAGTGGTAGGGTGTTTATATTTGGTATGTAACTTCCATATGATGAGAGCTTTCTAGTGGTTCCATATTCTTAGACATTTTGACCTTGACCTTGCCCTGTGGGCAATTGATTTAAAACTTTACCTTGCTTCTAGAATTAAGTTGTTTAGTGGAAGGGTGTTCATATTTGGTATGTAGCCTCCTTATGATGAGAGCTTTCCAGTGGTACCAAATTTGTAGACATTTTGACCCTGACCTTGCCCCGAGGGCAATTTTTAAAAAAACCTTTAACCTTGCTTCTAGAATTAGGTTGTTTAGTGGTAGCATGCTCATATTTGGTATGTGACTTTCTTTTGATGAGAGCTTTCTGATGGTACCATACGTGTAGACATTTTGACCTTGAGCTTGCCATGAGGGCAATTTTTTAAAAACTTTAAACTTGCTTCTAGAATTAAGTTGTTTAGTGATAGGGTTTTCATATTAGGCATATGACTTTCTACTGATGAGAGCTTTCTGATGGTGCCGTTCTATAACTTTCAAATTATTGTGCATTTAGGTCACTCTAATCCCCGGCGAACTATGTTGTCTTCTGACAACTCTTGTTCGATTTTTAGTGTATTATTCTACTGCAGACTTTTTTTTTCGTTTCTGCATTTATTTTCTATTTCTTGTTTTAATTACCCGTATCCGATTTGTAACACAGCCGATTTATCTCACTGCCCCTTAACAAAGTCTGCACATACAGGTACAACAACAATAAAAGCGTTGTTCCATTTCTTGGATCTACCATGTATTTGTAGAGACTTCGTCTCATGTGCATTTACTCCTTATCCATTTATTGTTTGCTTTCGAAAGAAGAAAAGTAGTAATTGTTTTTTCTTCATTACAAAGACTGAATAATTTTGAAAAAAATATTTAAGTATTGTTCAAAAACCTTTGCAAAAAAATTGTATGATGAAAATTTGTCCAAACACAGAAAAAGTGACACCAGTGACAATGTGTTTCTGGTAACAGCTATCTAGAGGCAAATATAAGAATTTGTCAAATCACAAAAAAACTCATGTGGGGCCATGAGATTCTGGCAATTTCTCATATGTACATAAAAACTATGAAACAGACATTTTAAAGATTTTAATCACAATGACTGTAGAAAATCGGCCAAGGAGCAGTTTCTTTTTGGATGGCGTGTGTACAATCGAAGCCATTAGATCACTCACGTGGCGGTGCTATCAAATTGCGTTGTCTTCACGTGCCAGATATGTAAATTTAAAATGATCTCTGACGTGCGTAACATGGAAACCCTTTCACCGGTTTACCGCTTGAAGGATCGATGTACACTGGTGAGGAACCAGAATTTTAAAGTAATTAACTTTTTTCAAACCTTGATTTTTGCAATGTTCTTACCCTATAAATAAAATATATTAAGAAAAATTCATAGGTTGCTGTGCAAATAATTTTGCTACAGATGTTAGCACTTTTGCGCATTTTTAGGCATTTTTGCCCACTTTGTGACTATTTTCAATGAAAAATCTAGCTTAGAGCATTTAACTTTTTTATACTTTCTGAAAAGCTGTAAATAGAAGGAATGGACGAATTCACGTCCCAAAAATCATATGTTGGTGTTTTTATAAGAAAGTTTTGTCCCATTTTCATGTTTTAAGGGGCTATTTCAGCATTTCCATATTTCCCTAAAAATGCAGATTTTCTAGATTTTTTAAACAGCTAATGGTTTAAACTTCATTTGATTTGTGATTTTTTTATTACAACAATATATAATACTATTTCTAAAGAAGCAAAAATAAATCATAAGTGCATATTTTTTCATAAAATGGCTTTTTTCTAACCCACCCCCTATTTTGAGAAAATTTGACATGAATCCAACAGCCAACTTAGGGCATTAATCTTCAATTTGAGATTACTCTGAAACCTCTTGATAGAAATAAATAATTTTTTGACACGATATAATTTGTTGATTCATTGCCATTGTACATAAAATATAAATAATTTTAAAATTATTTCCAAACGAGATTTCAACGAGACTGAAACATCACCAGAATACATCCCCAAGGGATTCTCTCATGATTAAATTTAATCCTTGGATTGTTCGTTTTAGACTGACGGTTCGGTTCTCACTTACTTTTATCTCTTTTGTGTGTAACATGGGAACACAGACATATATATTATATTTGTGTTAGACGATTTATTATGTCATAACAATGAAATTGCAAAATAAAAGCGAATAGTTGGTGAAATAACGGATTGACGTAAATTGAATAAAAGACTGTTTAATAAATTCTCAAAAATCAAAATTAGATATCTAGTGAAGAAATCACGAAATATTGTTGACAATAATAGAATGAGCGATTATAGAGTATTTCATTCAACACAGATACATGCATAAAAATTTAACCGGTAAAAATGAAACAAAATTTGACAGATATAAGGTTATTCATCCTTTCCTTCGCGTTAATACATGGCCTTTTCCGGGTTATCATCCCGAGACTCCCATATCAGTCCGAGGCGTCTCAGTCTGATATGGCCATATCAGACCGCCTCGTTCTGAAATATCCACATCAGCCCGGTGATATGGCTATTTCGGCCCGAGAGTGATGATAACTCCTATTTAGAAGTATATAATAAACAGATTAAGACATGGCCTTTTCCATATCAGCACGGTAATCATCCCGAGACTCCTATATCAACCCGAGGCGCCAGTTGGGGGCTGATATGGGAGTCTCGGGATGATAACCGTGCTGATATGGAAAGGTTATGTTTGAATATCTATTTGTATATTTGAATATCGATGTATTACGCTTTCATTGTCTTCGAAATTGACAACAACTCTTTGTACTAGACTCCAGATATATCTGTTTGAACTTGACAACGGGATGAAAATGGTTGAATTAATTTAATCCATGCAGTGTCCATGATCAAATCTGTTACTGACTATAATAATCAATCATTACATTTTCGTATTAATTAAACTGTTCACTGGTTGAGTTACAAACCCTGTCTCTACTTGTAACAGCTCATACAGACACGCGAATCCATTAGATTACTCACGTGCCGATGCTGTCAGCTGGGTTGATAGTCGCGTGTCGTTATTGTAATCCGCTGCAAATTTTCATGTGCGTAAGATGTAAATGGAGACAATCCTACAACATTAAGGTGGTTGCATTTTATTTTTTTCAGATTTAATGAGTATATTCTCTGATCTTAACATAGTTCAAGTTTTATAAGACGCAGCAGAATTGCACGAGCGAGGATCGCATAGAAACAAATGTCGTAAAAAATTTTGTTTAGCATCAGAAAGATATTTATTTATTGCATAGTGTTTGAATTCGGGATGGACAAAGACAATCGAATGAAATCAGTGAGTATTGTTGCATATTCATATACTTTGTGAAATCCTACAAGTGATGGTTGTAATTGATAATTGTCTGTTGACATTCATGTTTTTCTTGTAAAGAAGATGTATCTTCCTTTGGTATTCAAACTTCTCACTTTATTTTAAAATGCGCTGTTGGTTTAAAAAATATTGTAATTGCTATATTGAGCTGTAAGTTGACTTGTTAAATGCCAAATTAATGTTAAGATTACAAAAAAAGTAAATACAAAATTAATGTAAAGATTACAAAAAAGTGAATACAAAATTAATGTAAAGATTACAAAAAGTAAATACAAAATTAATGTAAAGATTGCAAAAAGTAATAACATTTTTGAACCAAAACATGTCATAACACGTATACGTATGGCACGCCAAAGCCACAAAAATGAGATAAGATAGCATTATCTCTGGTAATGCTATTTTATCTGAATTTTTGTGGTTTTGGCGCAGATAAAACATCATTACCTCCTGATAAATAAATATAGTAAAATTTTTAACATAGGTCTCTATGAATCACAGAGATAATACATTCTTATCTTGAGGTAATAGGGTACTACATTGTATCTTATCAGTTAACAGGTAATGTACTTACTTATCAGGTAACCATGGTCACAGGTAATGAACTATCGTATAATAGATGGCAAATTGAAATATATTATTTTAGAAAAAATGACTATCAACTCCAAACTTCTATTGATGTAGAATATTCTGACTGACAGAGAATGCAAAATATAACAAAGTCTATCGGCATTATAACTTTGTAGTTTCTTTCAGTCCTTGAAAATATAGTGTGTATTTGTTTTATGTAATTTTAAATTCCGAATTCAGAAAAAATCCGTACAACAGGATTTAAAAGAAAAATAGTTACTTTTTAAATTTTTAGCTGATACAATTTATTATTTTTGTTAGTTTCAATTAACAAATACTCAATTCTGCGAGGGTGTCACACTTACATGTATATTTCACAGAATATACATTCATGTTACGATCACGGGTGTCGAGACAGGTAATTTAAAAGATGAAATATTGTGATATTGTAATTTTTGATAGATAAACATAACTTTATTCCCATAAACAATTTTATAAGGACACAGTGAAAATACAAAATACAAAATATATGCACACATAAATACAAAATTCGTTACAAATGGCAANNNGACGGACGGACGGACGGACGGACGGACGGACGACGGACGACGGACGACGGACGCCAAGTGATGGCAAAAGCTCACCCTGGCTTTAGCCAGGTGAGCTAAAAAGTAAATACAAACTTAATGTAAAGATTACAAAAAAGTGAATAGAAAATTAATGTAAAGATTACAAAAAGTAAATACAGAATTAATGTAAAGATTGCAAAAAGTAGTAACATTTTTGAACCAAAACATGTCATAACACGTATAGGGCCTGTAAGTCTCGTACAATTTTGTAACTTCCGGGATCAAATATTGTACCCGGAAGTTACATTTTAAGCAAAGGCATATGACGTTTCAAACAAAACTTTGAACGTCATAATCCTCCGACGTCATGTTTTGGCGGGAAGTGTTTTGAATTGCCTGTTTATCGTAGATTCTCGTGAGTCACATGACGAGACTTACAGACCCTATACGACAGCAAAAAAAAAATCCATTTATTATGCAACTTAGGTATTATACAGATCCTTATATGTAGAAGTTATGTAAGGTACATTGATAGTTCTTGAATACTGCAATATGTAATGGTTAATAGTATCCACCGTGAAATAAGTACCAGAGGAACAAACTTCATAGCTCATTTGGTGAAATAATCTCCAGTTGGATAGTATTTACAGCTCACCTGGTGAAATAATCTCCAGACGGAATAAATCTCATAGATATATCAATAACATTTGTTCCATTTGGAGCTTATTTCACAGGATACTATTTTGGCTTACAAATACTAAATAAAACAAAAAAAAATGTGCAAATTTCAAATGTGAATCAATGTACTAAAAACTTCCCAGGAAGGAGACCTTTACATATTTGTTTTTTTTTCATCATATATTTTACATATTAATATTTAATCCATTAACTGTGCTATATCAATCATTGTAAATTCATACATGGTAGTTTAACTGCTTAACCCATGCTTTTTACAATTTTTGTATTTATGTAATCTTTGGTCTATTGATAGCTTCTTACATAACGTATTGCGTGCAAAAACTGTTAAACAAACGCATATATATTTATATTTTGCTGTTGTGTGAAAAAAATGTCATGTGCACCAGACCGTTCTCTCGTCAAAAGAGTGCAAACTTGGAGTACAAAGGTGATGATGGTGCGCTTACCATGAATTTTGATATTTACTTCTTGACAATATGTAATTTTATGCTAATACACCTTCAGATGGCCACTGCTTACTCTTAATAGAATTCCGATATTTTGATTTGTTCTCAGGTAGTTTCATTCTGTTGGATTAAGGTTTGATAAAGGATCCGAATCATATCATTTTAGGGACAAGTCCTGTCGTCCGAATTAAAACTGTAAGTGTTCATTATTTATCATGCCTGGTAAAGTTGCAAGAAAAATATTATAAACATATATCAACATTGATGTAAATAGGGGGTAACAACAAAAATACCGAACAGAGTTGTCAAGAGCAGAAGCCCAATATACAAAAAGACAAATCAGGTGGCAACCACCGGAGAAATTGTCGGCCGAAACGATCCTGATTTGGTTATAGCATTTCAAAAGGAAGGGTAGGTTAAACCTAATAGCAATTGCTTTTGAAAGGTCGTAGACGGTTAAAAGAAATTATCAACCCAGTATTAAGTAAAAAAGAATCTTGAATCAGAATTCGGACCAAAACTTCAATTTTTTCGTAGACAATTGAAAGAAATAATCATCCAAGTATTAAGTAAAGAAAAGAATCTTGAATCAGAATTCGAACCGAAACTTCAAAATTTTCCACAAAGGAATGTTATCTATTTAAAACGTTAATAAAATGTTGCATCTGAGTCTTCAATTAATTAAATCTATAGTCAGCGATCAAATCGGTTACCACAATAACTCATCATTATATTTTTGCATAAATAAACTGTTCGCTGTTTGGGTTGCAAACCCTGTCACTACTTGTAACAGCTCTAATAAGCAGTTACCCACGTGCCGATGTTGTCAGCTGGTTTGATAGACGTGTGTAATTATTGCCATGCCTTACATCTTCACGTGAGTACAGATGTACAGACAGACAACTCCATAACATGAAGTTGGTTTTATTTTTTTTAATTTAAATGAGAATGTAATTGAGTCTCTTCAAAGCAAGTTTTATGTTTTCGAGCTATAAAGTTGGCCAACTTCAAATGGCGTAAGCTTGTTGAAGCGATATGATGTACATTAGTGTAATACTTACTAAATTTATTTATACAGATTCGTTGGATGCTAATGGCTATTACCCGTGTAACAGCTCATACGGACACGCGCTCGAAGCCATTAAGTTGCCCACGTGCTGACGCTGTTGTCTGGTTTAGTAGTCGCGTGTTCATCATTGTCATCCGTTACAATCTTACACATGCATAAAATGTAAATTCAGACATCTCCGTGACATGAGGGTTGTTGAATCTTGAATTTCTATTAAAATGAGTGATTTCTGTGATCTTAACATCGTTAATATTTTAAGTGGCATGCGTAAAGCACCGAAATTAATTAAACAAATGTCGTAACAGTAATCACCAGCGACAGAAAATGTATTCAAAGTCATAGGATAACTTCCATGATATGGGTCGTCACAAGGAAGCAAGCAAGGACAACAGTTCGGCACAAACAAATGACGTAAAAGTATATTTACCAGCTACAGAAAAAAATATATTATTCGTTCCGATTGACGGTTCGGTTCTAACTTACTTCCAATATGGACTGACAAACAAATAAAACGGAAGAGTATTCTTATAATTTTTACAATTCAGCAAATTTATTAAATAAAGGACAATTGACACGAGGTCTAAATTTTAACTTAAGTTGACTTTTTTTTTGGATACCAAAATATTTCTAGAGATCTTGTATACTATCATAAGACCATTATTATTTTCACCTTTTTGGTGAGCTCTAAATGGCACCCATTTTGTAGTTAAATTTACGTAAAGACGAGAAAAAGTAATAATTCTTTCGAAATATAAATTTTCGCATGTAGTTTATCCATGGTCAATTAAAAGCTTCATGAAATATTGAAGGATCCGTGTCAATACCTTTTTAAACAATTGCAAATGCATTTTGCTATTTTTCGAAAAATGTAATATTGACCTGACCGTTCTCCCTAAACGTGTTATCAAGAAAGAATACAAGAGTAGGCCTATATCAAAACGTTTATGTGTGCTTACCAGGAATTTTGTCATGCGAAAAAGGATATTTTCAAGCCGAGACTGCTAATAACTCTTGAAACTACCACTGTTTGCCATTAAAAATATCCGAAATTTTGATTTGCGCTCAGGTTATTCAATTCTAGCTGATGGACTTTGTTTAGCTCAGGGTCTATTCCTACCCACCGAGATGAAACTGATCATGATTAAAATGCTTGCCAAAATTTCCACAGATATAAGAAACACATCTTCACACTATTCATGTAATTAAATGGACGTTCTTTCAAAAGTTATACGAGATTTTCATATAAAAAAGTACATTTAGCATTTTTTTTGGGGGGGGGGAGGGTCTTTGCTATGCCTCGAATTTCAAACGAAAGGGCAATTATTGACAAATAAAAGACACTTTGCCAAACTGACATAACATCTTATGACATTGCCGATATTCAAATTTGTAAAATAAACATGATTCGCCAAAAAAGAGACAAAAGTGGAAAATCTTTCACACAGACCATTAAAGTTGACATTTTAAAAAAAAAATGTGGCCCTAATACGCTTCCGTATTTTATACATAAAATGGTGGGTTAAACCAGGTTTAATTAATCATCATCCTCCCGTCTTTATGCTAGGTTAATGTACACCTCTTTTAGGAAACCTTGTCTTACTCTTAGAGACAGTCATGCAAATACCAAAGACAAATGTTTGCGATTGGATAACTTTGAACTTGACAACGGAATGAAAATCGTTGGACTAAATGAATTAACGATCAAATCTGTTACTGCAATAATTAATCATTACATTTTTGTATTAATAAAACGGTACACTGGTCTGTTTACCAATCGTGTGTCTATTTGTAACAGCTCATATGGAAACGCGAAGCCATTAGGTAACCCACGTGCCGATGCTGTCAGCCGGGTTGGTAGTCGCGTGTCGCTATTGTTATCTGTTACAATTTTTCACGGGCGTAAGATGTACTGACGGACAACTCTATAACATGAAGGTCGTTAAATTTTTTATTTTTTATTTTTTGCATCAAATGAGAAGATTCTATGATCCCAACATCCGAAATTTTTATGACACGTGCCAAGCAGCAAACCTATATCACGATTAATATTGTCATTAAACAAATTTCGCAACAAAGTTTTACACAGAAAATTTGTCATTTAGTGCATGGCATTTGAACTTGAAGGATAGTTTTCGAGATGGACAAACACAAACAAATGAAATCAGTGAGTATTATTATCTATGTTGAAATTCGATAATTCTTATTAATTTCAAGTAATAGTTATCACAAGAAGAAGAAATGTTTAATTGTCCTTTAAAATGGGCACACGAGGGGCATGATACAAAAACATACAAATAAGCAAAGTAAAACAGAATACAATTTAACATGACAATATGCACTCATGTGCAACCATGGCGAGGTTTTCTACAAATTCGAGGACCCGCTGTGTCTGTATAAGATCATCCTGACGGTCGGAGGACTTAGAGGTGAGCTTATACAGAAACACCAAGTCCGAGTGTGATAACTAAGCTAATATATTAATTGAAGGAAAGCCAATATACTTTCTAAAAAATATTTCCATATTTATAATGTCATGAAATAGATATTTCATACTCTAATAATAATTATAATGGTAATAATAATAATAACAACAATTATATATAATCTTCCTGGTTCGAATCGCACTATGGACTATCTTATTTTTCAACGTTTTAAATCTTAATTTTAAAACATAAAATTTTGACTAAGTCCAAAGAATTTAACAGCTCTCAAAATCTAACTTGATAAAATTTAAAGTAAAATATCCTTTGTTCTAACTGGGGTGAGATTGCTGTGGTTATCCGTCTCAGATCACCCAGCCAGAGAAAAAGAGCTAGGATGTAAATGGAATTATTGGATGTGTTATCTTGTAACGAACGTGATATTAAGAGCTCTGGTTTTGTAGAGTTATTGTTGTATTGCCTTTATACTGACCCCAATAGGAATATTCGTTTTTGAATTTGTTGAGTGCAAATTTTAGTAAAGATAACAAAGAGAAATACATTTTTAACTTCCCCAAAACATGGAAACAGCGGAAGTATGGTTTTGAGCAGGAAAAATAAAGATAGATACAATTCGACGTTTTAGATCACTATATACACTCAAATCCTCCATGTCACAGTTTATGTACAAAACTAAAATGCAACTAAAAGAGGATATAAAAATCAGTTGGAAAAGAAAATTTGTATCCAAGTGTCCTTTGAAAATAATTTCTCTCGATATCACCACTTTTGAAATTTTCGTATGTGCTCATAAAATCAAGCTTTTGTCTGTTCAAGTGGAGTTTGTATTCCCCATTTCTTGACGTAAGTCGTAGCCCCTCTCCCCCCAAAAAAACAACAAACAAACAAACAAAGAAAAAAAACCAACTAATAGCCAAAATAGAAATAAAATTAGATAATCAACTGAAACTGAGGATTACCAGAACGGGAATTTTATGGACATTTAATTTAAACTTTTGGTATATGTTAAAGAAGCGCAAATGAAATAAATAAATAGAGATAAAAAAATTGTGTGCAAACGAAATATGAAATCGCAGATGAAATCGAAGATATTCTAAAAAAAAAGTAAGCAAAAGAAATGCAGCCCCCGAACAATCGCTGTTGAGAAATTATTCTATGGCAACACCACTTGCACTTTGACCTGTGCCCTCGACCACTCGGCTACCAAGGCATATTTCTGTTTGTTAAAACTTTCATGACTTTTTCAGAGTACTCAAAACAGAAGCATGAACAATACATGCGTCAAATCTTCGCTTCTAGAATTAATTACTCCTCGATACAGTGGTTATGCTATAAACTGTGTATCAATTTGTAACAGCTCATACGTACACGCGAAACCATGAAGTTACTCACGTGCCGACGCTGTCAGCTGGTTTGGAAGTCGCGTGTCATTATTGTCTTTCAGTAAATGCAGACAACATGAGGGTTATTGGATTTAAAATTTATATTAAAATGAGTAGATTTCGTGATCATAACACCGTTAATATTTTAAATGGCACGCGTGAAGCAGCAAATTGCATCAGGGCCAGTCGTACAGCAATGTCATCAATCTAACAAATGTCGTAACAGTGTGTCAGAAAATATATTCACTTAAAAGCAAACTCCTAGGATAACTTCCAATATGGACAGAGACAAACAAATAAAATTAGTATTTATCTTCTCAAATAGTAATATTCGAAAATGGAAGTATAATTCAACGGCGATTGGCATGAATTTTAAACTATACATTTAAATTTCAAAATACACAGGTACTGTACTGTAACTTTCTGCATGTGGCCATTTCACATCACGTGTCGTGTGGCATCAATAAGCGCCCAATGCGGAATTTCTCTTGTGGATTTCAAGTAAAAACAGTCACTCTTTAAAAAATTCTCTGGAATTCATTTCTGATCTGATTTTCATAATTTTATTCTGCTAAAAGGGCTTTACAAACAGCTTTTCATAGTAATTTAGAAATAATTCTATGTCTAATAGTTTCCATTTTGTTTCGATTTAAACATGTCTGCAAAATTGCAACGTCACGGTTTACTATAATTTATAATAAATTGAGACGCTAAAAATGTTGATCTGTACATGTATTTAAATCATCATGCAATAAGAAAACGATTGAATATAAAATAAATTTTAAATTACTGGGAGAAGCTGTTTCTTAAGCTCTTTTAGCAGTATAAAAAATATGAAAATCGGACAAGAAATGAATTCTGGAGAATTTCCTAAAGAATTCCCTTTTTACTTGAAATTCACAGGGAAAGTTTGCTTTGGGAACTCGCTTATGTCACATAACTGTATATAAATGTTTTTGATATAAATTATATATATATATATATTCGTTTTGTCCGAATTAATAACTCAAGATATTTCTAAGGGTGATAATGAGAATACTCATTGCATTATTATTTACATCATCCTATCATAAAACAATAACTATTCTAACCTTTATTCTGTTGAATTTATATAAGACGACAAAGAAAAATAAATCTTAAAAATATAATTTTCCAAATTGTGTTATAAAGAATGAGTAGACGCATAGATGGTGAGCTTACCCATGAATTTTTACATTTAGACTTTGAAAATTGATACTCTAAAGCAGAGGTAGCTAGTATCCCTTGAAGTTACTTATACCTAGTTTTAGCTGCTTATACAGAAGACATTATGATTTGCGTTTGGGGCTACACTCTGAATTATTTAGTTTTGAGAGAGGACTAATTCAGTTGCCGACGCCACTTATGTAATTTGAAGTCCTTATGTAAACTTAATACTGTGTTTTTAACGGTAAAATAGATTTTTAAGATTTAAGATAAAGACCCCTTTATAGCAATTTTAGGAAGGGGTCACTTGTATGCTTCGAATGTCAAAACTTAATGTGAAAAGATTTTAAAATATCAAATAAATATTGACGATACAAGACGCAAAGCACTTGATAATATTCATATTAGTAAAATAACCATGATTCCTCAAAGGTAGAAAAGAAGCTAAAAACAGTTTTTGCATAGCGAATAACAAACAACAAAATACAGAAGTAACTGTTAATTTATGTATTTCGACACTTAATGTCTCATCAGTGCAGATCTGAAACGTGGAGAACATGAGAGACTGAAATATTTTTAGAAGAAGATATTGTTCAGATCGAAACTTAGAGATTATTTAAGGTCAAAAATCTCTTTTAAGAAGGGAATCTTCAGGTTACCTTTTATTTTACATTAAAATCTTTCGATCTTTTTAACAGCAAGATTACATAAAGAAAGCTTAAATTATAAGATTTCCAAAGAACTTGGAAACAAAATACAAAAAAAGAGAATTTAAAATAAATACACATTCATTTTATAATGGAAACACGGAAGTTTCTAGACCAAAATACCACCCAATGAAAGATTTTGTGAAAGTAGAGAATGGATCATCATTTTTATTACAATGTCCACAATGTAAAACATTGGAAAAAGTATATGTAACGATAAAATGGGAAATCTCTAAAATACCAACTACTTGCATATAAACTGCATATTTGTAATTATTTAAAGGAAGCTTTTGACGAACGTCAACACCTCCAATATACATTATATATTTCAAAATTAGTTCAAAATGTGCTCTTTGCAATAAATATATGACTTTGGTGATTACAATGAACATGATGAAGAAAAATAATGTAATAAGAAAATGAAATACAATTAAGGGGATTTATATTTCCATGTATATTTAGACTTTATCTCATGTGCATTTACTCCATATCCCTTCACAGCATATTTTATTGTGATTACATTTTTCTTCGGTAGTGTCGTGATCAGAATTGGCACCAAATTTAATGATTAATTGCTGTAGTTCCCGTATATATATAAATGAAATCTTCCTGCGATTCCGTTATATTCGTGATTAAAATACGAACATTGGTTAAACACGTGTCGCTTCTGTAAGCTGGCGGCTGGAGCTCGTGCGTCATTATTGTCATTTCAAACAATCTCTCACTTGCATTATATTGACCAAAAGACAATCCCATGACAAAATTAATGTTCGGATGTTGCATGAGAATTAAAAAGAAAAGAGTTTAACTAAGGTTTCATAAGTGTCATGACATGCATGGAGCTGCGAAGTTTCATGCGAGTTTAATGAAGTATTATGCAGCATTATCTTCCCGAAATTCAACCAATTAAAAGTTAATGATATTCAGAAATTTAATACCAATTCAGCGCATGAATGTTTGAACTGAAATTATGAAGCATTCTTATCTTATTAAGTACCCAAAACGAAGTTTGGGGAGACTTATTGTTTTTACTCAATTCTTATTATTATCATCAATGTTGTATACAAAAATCTTGACGAGTTCCAAAAAGTTACTTCGTTTAGAAAATAAACTTTATTTGGTGAATGACAATTTGATCTACAATGAAGACAAAGAAACAGAATCAGTGATAAATACTAATTCCTAAGATTCAGTTATTCTACATTCCCACACAATCTTGTAATCATTATTCATAAATGTTGGCATAAAACATAGAAAAATCAAAATAATTATATATATATGTACACAGAATAAAATATATATTTTACCTTTATTTAGGACCAAGCCTCACATAAAGTAATAGAGAAGAGAAGACGTGATAGAATAAACACATGTTTGTCAGAACTAAGCCAGACAATACCAACAGCATTCTCAAAACAGGTAAATTAATTAAGTTCTAATATTTGACTTTATACTGCATCGGATCACATTCTCAAAAAGTTTAAACCTTGAAAAAATAATCTGAAAGTGCACGCATATGATGTGAAAAGTAAAGAAATATTTGGACCTTAATAAATATATATTTTTACCCAATTGTATCTACTTAGAAATACAACAAGAACAAATACTCTACATTTTTAGCAGATGCCTGTTTCTCCAAACATAACTGCTATTTGATATTCTTGTCTAGAAGATTAAAAGGTACAGTAAATATATGAATATCTCTTAATAAAAACTTCATCCTTATTATCTAAGATGAATTCTGTGACGACAGTCTTACATGTGTATTACAATTTTCCACCAAATCGCAAGATATTAGTTAAATAAGTACCCAGTGGAATACCAACGATTTGATTAAATACAAGCCAGTCAAAATGATTTGAAATACACAACATTCTGTTTCTTCAAACACTTATTTCCTTGTTTAAATCATTTATGTCATTGTTGTTTGTACAGAATTCTGGAAAATTAGAGAAGGCTGAAATATTGGAAATGACGGTTGACTATCTCAGAGCAATACAAACAACAGAGGCTGGCATAAGACTACAAAATGGTGAATATCTTTGGAGTACCTCTTTATATTATACACATATAAAACATACAGGGAAAATCAGAAATACATGAGTAAAAAGAAAAAAAAAATCAAATAACAGTCACGTATAGAATTAGGATACCAGTGACAAACAAATTTCCTGTTTTTTTTTGCCATAAATATACAACAAAAAGGGGAAATATTCTGTTCTTGATATGATGTCAACGCTAGCTTATTCACATTTCCTGCATTTCTTCCACACATATATAAAAAAGGGGATATTTTCTAAATTTGATATTATATCAATTCCAGCGTAAGCAAATTTTCTTTAATTTTACCTCAACAGATAAAAAAGGTTATATTTTCTGTATTTGATAGAATGGTGGTACCTCTGATCCGTTTATTTCCTGCAGCCATATATATATTCCAGTAGGGTGGTATCTGGATTTCATTTTGTAAGAAAAAATATTCTATGCCCCCAAAAATAAGGATTGTTCATATATTTCATATATGGATATACATACTTTCAAATTTTGGTATTATTAGGTTATTTGTAATTTCCAAATGTTATTGAGAACTCTGTGTTTGTCCATATGTTGTAGTTGTCAGCAAGCTAAATCGAGATACTAATAGTGCCTTTGTCGGGCAACGAATTACATTCACTGCAACAGCACTTAACAAGTTAATTTCAATAAGTAATGAAAGATATGGAATAAATGCAAACGACAGAAAGTCTCTACAAATATATGGTAAAACAAAGCAATGAACAACGCTTTAATTGTTGTTCTTCATCTTGAAGTCACCATGAGGTCTCTAACAAAGAGCTTTGCTCATACCTCAAAGTAAGTTCAAGACGGCCCCTAGCACCGGTTTGAGCGGAATTCATTGCTAGATGTCGAGCAATGCCACATCCATGTCAGTTTACCATGGATCCGGGATCGTCAACAAACATCTTATTAATTTGAAAAGTGTTCTTACAGCCGATGTCATCCGTTACCCGACAAAAAAAAATAATAAGACTATCACAACATATAAACAACCACCAGGCACTCATTGAGTCAAAAGTAGGAACACTTTGGCATTACAAAATCATGAGATGTGGGCACAATAAAGAGGTGTTCAGAAAAACAATTTGAATTACAAAAAATAAAAAATGCCAAAATTTGAAAGGATGATAGTGCATTCATATGAGAAATATTCTCAAGAACAAGTACACCATAACTGGAATGTATATAGCGCATGCGTCCCTCACACTGGGAATCTTCTTTACGGACTCTACACCGAGGAGAGACAAACTCAGTCTAAAATAAGTAATGAAAGGATATGGAGTAGGTGACAAACATGGGACAAAGTCTCTACAATTTCAAGGTAAAATAGATCAATGGAACAACGCTCTTATTGTTGTTCTTCATCTTGAAGTCACCATGTGGCCTTCAACAATGACCTTTGCTCATACATCATAGTAAGTACAAGACGACCCCCAGCACCGCTTTGAGCGGAATTCATTGCTTTTTGTCGAACAACGCTACATCCATGTTTTGGAGTCCATAGATGCGGGATCGTCAACAAACATAAAATAAACTGACAAAATGCTCTATAAAATAGTGAAATGCGGGCACTATAAATATGTTATCAGAATATCATTTGGAAATCAAAAAAACTTAAATGCCAAAATTTGAAAGTATGGTAGTATGTCTATAAGAAAATACCGAAGTTACTGTAAATTTAGATTCTGCATAAGGCAATTATGACAAGTTATGTCTCTTCAGTGCAGATCGAATCGAAATATTTGGAAGGCCATAAACCAAATTTTGTAAAATCTAATAGAGCATAAATAACCAAAGAGATCTAAATGGAAAGCCCAAAAAACAGCTAAGGACAGAGCTATACTCCTTAGTTTTAAGCTAAATTTTCAAAAATAACTGCCAATTCCAGATAGAATCTGTTTTCGGGTCAGCACCGAAGTACTGATTACTTGGGTTGGTGAATATCCCCGGGTACTAATAGTCCACCAGCAGAGGCATTGGCCCAGTGATAATAAATAACAAAATACCGAAGTTACTGTGAATTTAGATTCTGCATCGCAGTTATGTTTCTTCATTGCAGATCAAATCGAAATAATTGGAAGGCCATAAACCAAATTTTGTAAAATCTGATAGAACAAAAATAACATATAATATGGAATTCTCTCGAGAACAAGTACACCATAACTGAAATATATAGAGAACCGTGATAAATCTCTCGCCCGGAAAAGATTTTTTAGGAACTTCACACAGCAAATATACATACATTTTCTGGTGTAATAGAAAAATGTGATATCAGTCTTATTTCTTTTGATAGGAGATTGGTTTAGCTCCAATATTTGGTCAGATTTTATGCATCATTATCAAACTGGTTACAACGACTGCATTCGTGAAATCCTACGTTATATGACTGATGTTGAAGGTTTAAACGTTAATGATGAAAGATGTGTCAAACTGATGTCATATTTGCAAACGCGATTTCATCCGGACTCTTCAATCATCAGTGGAATTGCTTACAAACAAATGAAAGGAGTTCATAATGTGGCCCCATCTATAACAACACCAGCAAATATTCAAAGTATCATGCTGAGTCATGGACCAAGCACGCATGTGCCTCGATTCCAACCATACAATAAGGATCTACGTTCATACAATTTTCGCGTTGGTACGAACATACAGAAGGGAAAATCAAACAGTGACCCAACAACCACTTCTCTTCAAATGCCGTACAACGGATTATTGCGATTGGCAGATGGAGAAAGTGTGTTTGCGAGTAAATGACAAAGAAATTAGACATAAGAAAATATATAATTTTTGACTTCAAAATATATTTATACATGCATCACTGGATTATTTTTTGCAGTCTGTGGAGAAAATATTCATTTCCTAAAATAGGGTATGCTAGCCTGGGATCCTGGCCCGTTTGCTGTCGCTGCACCAGGCGGTAGCCAGCTTGGGCCAGGATCCCAGGCTAAGGGTATGCAAGTCTTGTCACGTGGCATCGAGACTTTGCCAATTCAAAAAATTTCCCGCCGATACACGACATCCAGTTGTCACGGCATTTGAAATCTTGGTTGAAGCATCATATATTTTCTAAAAATGCAACTTCCTGGTATAAGTTATGCACCCGGAAGTTTCAAAGATGACAGAGACTTGCATATCATATTACAAAAATTAGCAAGAAACTCTCAAAAGCCTGTATCGCTCAGCAGTATCATGACTGACAAAGAGAAATGAATAACAATAGTGTCCAATGTTAAATTATGTTCTATGCGGGAAGCCTCCTTGAATTGGATGCAGACACGCAAGAAGCAAATTTTGAAGGTGCCACACATTGGCTTTTGAGATTAAGTTCAGTTTGTTTCATAAGTGGTTTCAGATCCCAATTTTTTATTTTGGAGTCCAATATAAACTATGTTCTGCCTGGTGGTAATCTGGAATGCTGTACGGATCTGCAGGATACCTCTTTGTAGGGATCATATAAAGATCGTTTTGACCAAGTTTGGTTCTAATTGGACTAGTAAGATCTTTGAATGTGTTTTCCAAGAGTAAAATGTTAAACTATGTTACTGTTGGCAGCCATATTGGATTGAGTGTGGACCTCACAGATACCTCTATTGGAAGGTACCATCAAAGTACCATGTTTTAATTAGACAAGTTGTCTCTGAGAGGATCTTTGATTCTACCCTTTTCAGGCCATCTTTCAAAAATAATTCCGGCAGGGGTTCCCCTTATAACCTAGGAAATAAATGCTACTGAAATCAAAACATAACAATTCTCAGAACTACAATCCCAACCAAAAAAGCCTTCAGAATGATTTTATCTTCGCAAATTTATTACCTAGATTATTAGGAGAACCCCTGCCATTTTTATCATGGGTGGTCTGAAATTGGCTGTAATAGATATTGCAGCTTTCAGTTGCCATGGTAGCAATCGAGAAAACTGAAATTGTAGAAAAGAAGGTATTCTGCTACATATTTTGTCACTATTTCAGTAATATGTAGAAACTAGATTATAAGGGGAACCCCTGCCCACGATTGTTTTTAAAAATGTTACAAAAGGTCTCAGGTTAACCACTTTTAAAATTGAGCACAGTAGGTATGCATCATGAAAGATGATTACCAGCTGGGAACATACATATGGAAAAATCATGCATACATCTTCTCATAAACAACTCTCTGTGCCAGTCATGGTCCAGGTTGGCGATACAGGCTCTTGACAATCTCTTTACGTCATCATTTGTAAGAGTGCAACATCCAGATACTACATCTTGGATGAGATTCAAACTTGTTGGATCCATTTTTCCTAGGGTCATCAATCTAAAACTATGACTAAGTTTGGTTTTAATTGGCCAAGCAGTTAAAGAGAAGATCTTTGAATGTGTTTTCCCATGGAGTCTAATGGTAAATTAGGTTCTTCGCTAGTGGTCACCTTGGGTACAGTGCAGACTTGCCAGGCAAATTTTAAAAGGGAACCACCAAAGGGCTTATGTGACCAAGCCTGGTTTCAATAGGCTTTGTGGATTAAAAGATGTATTCATAAATGCTTTCACACAGGGTTCTGCTAAACTATGCTACGTGCTGGCGGCCATCTTGGATGCAATTAGGACTTGCTTATTTCAAAAAGGTCAACTAAAGACAGTCCGTCCAAGAGCTGTTTTGGTCACGTTTGGTTCCAAAATGTTTTGTGGGTTCAGAGATCTTTATATGCATTTCCACAGGATTCAATGCTAAACTATGTTCCACGCTGGCGGCCATCTTGAATGCGATTCAAGCTTGCTTATTTCAAAGTGATCAACTACAGACAATGGAGACCAAATCCGATTCCAATTGCACAAATTCTGTCAAAGAAGATTTTTAATATATTTTCCCATTGGGTCCAATATTGAAAGAAGTTCCTAAATAGGGACCATCTTGATCGAGATGTGGACTTGCCAAATACATTTTCTAAGTGACCATCTGAGGATTATCATGGCAAAGTTCAGTTCAAACTGCCTTTGTGGCTTAAGAGGATAAAACCTTCGATGTTTAACCAAATTCTGTAGTGTAATGGTGACCATCTGGGATAACAAATAACAAAATACCGAAGTTACTGTTAATTTATTTTCTGCATATGCGCATTTCGACAACTTATGTCTCATCAGTGCAGATAAAACCAATACACTTGGAAGTCCATTAACCAAAAAAACATGCTAAAGCTGATAGAGAACAAATAACCAAAAGGGTCTAAACAGGAAAGCCAAAATTCAGCTTAGGACAGAGCTATGCATGAGGGAGATACTCCTTAGTTTTAAACAAAATTTTGCAAAATTTAGATATTACAAGTTTCAATACAATCGGTTTTCGGGTCAGCACCGAAGTACTGACTACTGGGTTGGTGAATACCCTCGGGGACTAACAGTCACCCAGCAGAGGCATCGGCCCAGTGGTAATAAATAACAAAATACCGAAGTCACTGTTAATTTATTTTCTGCATATGCGCATTTCGACAACTTATGTCTCATCAGTGCAGATAAAACCAAAACATTTGGAAGTCCATTAACCAAAAAACATGTTAAAGCTGATAGAGAACAAATAACCAAAAGGGTCTAAATAGGAAAGCCAAAATTCAGCTTAGGACAGAGCTATGCATGAGGGAGATACTCCTTAGTTTTAAACAAAATTTTGCAAAATTTAGATATTACAAGGATGTGATGCAGACTTGGTCAAGACGCCAACTAAGCTAGATTTCATTAAGATTTGGCTCAATTTTCCCCAAGAAATTTCAGCACATATGTTTTCTAACAGATCCAATGTTAAATAAGTTTGAAACTGGCGGCCATCTTGGTTTAGGTGGCAACTGACTGGGAAAGTTTTTTTTGAAAGGACAACCCTACGACCATTGTGGCTTAGTTTGGTTCCACTGGTTTCACAGAAGGAGAACTAAAATGTACAAGGAATGGACATAAGGAAGACAGACACCAAATTAAGACAAAGGCTCACCTTGGCTATAGCCAGGTGCAGGTGACCTAATTGAGTAATTTTAATAAAGGACTATCAATTCATCATTCTTGTAAAACTTGATTGAATTTGTCTCAAAGATTTCAGAGCAAATAATGCACATAGAATGCAATGTTATACTGTGCTTTAGCCTTGCAAATAATGTTGCAATTAGTGTTGCATTTTTTGTGGCGTTTATAATATATTGTTTGTGTTTCGTTCTCCTTATTTACGTTGTCTCTGTGTGTGATCCTTATATTGCCATTTCATTAGAAATTTGTTTGTAAAGAACCTTCCAAACATCATTCCTGTCAATTCTGGCTTAATTTGCTAGGATGCTTTTAGAGATAATCAACATTTTAAATGAGATTTGTAAAAGATCTTGCATACATAAATTCTGTAATATTTGGTCAAAATATCTTTCATAGTTTCAGAGGAGATTATGAAAGTGTGATTGTCCAAAAGGGTCCAATGTTATGTTTTGTGCTGGCAGTCATATTTGTAATTGTTTCTGTCAGATATAACTACACAAGCAATCTTTGCAAACGACCTTCAATTCATCAGTAAAATTTTGTTTCAATAGTTTCAGAGCATATGATGAAAATGACTGTCAAATGTTTCACTATGTTCTGCCCTAGGCGAAATGTCTTAGTTTGGGTCCAAACATAGGATCATTTTCTGTAAACTAAAGGTTCAAGGTTCAGAGGAGCCTTAATTGCTCACCAGAATTTTTTTTAGTTTCGAGGGTTAAGCAACATTATAACCAAAAATCTGCTGTGATAGCCATTTTTGCTGCATAGTTACCTCATTGAGTACAATCTTTATAAGAACCTGTCAAATAATGATCCAGTGTGTTCCAACTGAACAATTAGTTGCAGACATGATCTTCGCATAGGATGCTTTGTCAAAGTATGATCAGCTGTGATGGCTATCTTGGTTGTTTTAAAAGAATCAACTAGAAGAATATACCTAAATTTGGCTTCAAATGAGCCAGGATATGACTACAGTAATTTATATAAGGTTCAATGTAATAATATGTTCTGGTGTGGCAGTAATCTTTGTTGGGACGCAAAGTCCTCACACATAATTCTACATGGGCTCCTGTGAACAATTATTCCACCAAAGTGTGACTGTATCTGTGCAATCTTATAAAATGGGGAAATTTTCAATATACTTTTCCATTTCATTACAATTTTTCAGATTTGAAAGAAATTAAAAAACCCTTTGTGCATGTGAAGAACTTGCACATATCATTGTTGGAATTTTAGTTCAGTTTGCTTTAGTGATTTCAGGGATGAAGTTTTTCACATGGGTAGTTTGTCCTTAAGGCCATGTTTTTTGTTTATAATAATGTTTGTTTATAGGCAATAGATCATTCCTGTAATGTTTGATTTTTTTCAGTGGTTTCAGGGGAGATGATTAAAACACGATTTTCCAATACTATACATGTTACAGGGTTAAATGTGAAGACTATGTTCTACATTACTGGCAGCCATGTTTTTTGGGGATCTAAATGAAATTGTCCATTTTTGAAAAAAAAAATTCCATACATTAGTACTGTCAAGTTTGGTTGCATTTGTTTAAGTAGTTTCAGAGGGATGAAAAAAATTTGAAAAGTTTTCACTGGACCAGACTTGGGGTCAATTACATTCAAATGTAATCAATTACATTACAGATTACATTCAGATTTTCATGATTACATTACAATTACAATTACTTCTTCTTAGAAATGTAATCAATTACATTACAATTACATCTCAAATGTAATCGATTACATTACAGATTACTTTTGTAGGCTACTTTATATCCGTATACCCTACATTTACTTCATATAGTACAAGATGTCTCTTTGGTTTACATTTACTATGTTTTATAAATATTTTAAACTTTAAATCTACAAATACTCCACATGCTACTCCATTTAGTACAAGATATCTCTTTGACTTACAGTTTCTCAATATAACAGTTATATCTGACCTATATTTACTCCATATGACAAAAGATGTCTTTGTTGAAGTTAAAATAGAAATCTGTTTCTGTATTCACTAAAAAATTACATTCCATAATAAAGTGAAATTCATCCCCAATGTTACAGTTTGTGTACACTCTATTTTCTCTGCCAATATTATTACCCAGTTTTAATTGGATGTTTGTGTTCTAAATTTACAAAGTGAACATAAGTTTTTTTTTCGTCTAAAATATTTAAGTAATTTCAAGTTCAAAGGAATCTTTAAATAATTTATAATTTAAAGCTTTTGGTGAATTTTGTGACAAAGAGTGACATTCTTGTACAAATGGTTCTCAACGTCGGTTCTTTATAATTGTTATGAGCCATTTTGAATCTTGAAAAACTCCTGGGTCCAGATATAAGAGTTGCCTGTCTCATCAAGATATATTTGATCCAAGGATAATTATGATTTTCATTAATGAAAAGTTTATTTATTTGATATATATGGTAGTTCAATTCTAAATAATACCCATTTAAAGAAAATTTTTAAGTTGCTGTCTGTCTCCCTTTAGAAAAGACTATAACTTTTGGTTTTTTTTTCTGTATCAATTTTTAATTTCCATAGCAATAATATTGTAGAAATAATACCTGTTAATCATGTTTAGCAATGACATATCAATGTGATTAAAGATATTAGCACCCTACAGGTGTCAAAATTAACAAAAATCTAATTATCTATGACACAAGTTACCAATCTAGTTATGACCCCCAATAAATATGTAACAGGATGTTTGAAGTGTGCACAAAACTGACATAAAAACAGAAATTATAGACAACTTATGTAAAAATTTTGCAATACTTCTACTGAAATATGACAGGATTAAAAGTTAATTTCATTCTTTGAAGTTTAAAGAAAACATGTTATTACAACATTTAAACATAAAAAAGTAAAGATATTATTTTTAATCAACATTTTTTTTTCTAATTTTAAACTCTTATTTTAATTTCTCTTATAATTTTTTTAATATGTATTTTTATATATTAAGTTTTGCATTTCATTTCTTAAATAAAACTTTGATACTTCTTTCCTAAAATTGCAGTTTTCGAAAAGTAATCAAAATGTAATCTAAATATAATCATGATTACAGGGTAAAATTGAATGTAATTGATTACATTATGATGACATGTAATCCAACAAGTGAAGACCCTAAAAGATGTCCGCCTGTCCCTGCTGGCCTCTAAATTGATGTGAAATCTAAGTGAACTAATCAGAAAAGTGAACATGCTCACTAGACCGTGAAATTGAGGTCAAGGACAAAAGTCACATGTCAGATTGACATGTACTACCCAAGACCAACCTACATACCAAATATTATCAACCTACCACTTCTTGTTATTGAGAAATGGACTTGAGCAGAAAAAACTTAACGTGACCACTAGACCGTGAAATTGAGGTCAAGGACAAAAGTCACCTGCCAGACTGACATGTACTACCTAAGACCAACCTACATACCAAATATAATCAACCTACCACTTCTAGTTATTGAGAAATGGACTTAAGCAGAAAAACTTAACGTGGCCACTAGA
>MJUU01053384.1:37904-49675 GCA_002080025.1 Modiolus philippinarum
ATTAAATTGGCCCAGTGGTTTCAGAGGAGAAGATTTTTAAAGAAAAGTTTACGAAGGACGGACAAGTGATGGCAAAAGCTCACCCTGGCATAGCCAGGTGAGCTAAAAATGAAGTCTCTATTACGCATGCAGGATTCTTGTATTTATAACTAATACATTGTTTATATGAAAAAGAGTCAAGTTTGGTTGAATTTGCTCCATTGGATTCAGAGAAGATGAAAATTTGATTTTTCCCTTAGGGTCCAATATATTTAACCTAAGTTCTGTGCTGGCGTCCATGTTTTTTGTTGGATCCGAACGAAATGAGCAATCTTTGAAAAAGATCTTACAGTCATCATTCATGTAATGTTTGGTGGAATTTGCTTCTGTAGTATAGAGGGGAAGATCAAAATGTGATTTTTCCCTGGGTCCAATTTTCCCTGGGTCCAATGTTAATTAAACCTTAATTCCACACTGGCAGCCATGTTTTTTTTTCGGATGAGGAAACTTTGGAAAGGACCTGTGGTTGAATTTGCTTCAGTGGTTTCAGAGATGTTAATGAAAATGTGAAAGTTTAACGGGCTTTGGGTTAGGTGAGCTAAAAACAAAACAAAAATTGTATAATTTTAGCCTCTTCAACTCTGTGATACTTAAAATGCATATAGTTATGGAACTTTCATCATGTGAGACAAATTCTGCACAATAAATTGATCTAAGATTTGTGCTCAATAAATACCAGCGCTGCAGAAAAAATTCACATGAGACAAAGTCTCAAGCAATGGAACATAGTGATGTCCCAATGATTGATTATAATCGATAATCAATCGATTGTCAACGATTAATCAATTAAAATTTTCAATAATTGAAAATCGGAATCTAGTTAAATTTTGCAGAAAAAGTAAACTTTTTTCAATAAACAAATGATAAAAGGTATTTTTTCTGTCTCATAATACAAGAATGGGTGAAGAATAGTTATGAAATTGTTTGTCAGAAGTGAAGTTCTCATAGCATATTTTACATATTTTTTAGAATTGTTCTCAAAATATTCCATTGTTGTATGTCTTATGTATGGGGAATACAACAGGTCATTCAAATGGACAGTGAAAATAAATATGTTTGAATTTATGCAATATGAAAGCACAGCAAATTTGGTAAAACCAAACTCTATAAGCACTATAAAGATATCCGATTTTAATCGATAATTGAATCGGCAGGTACATCCGATTATTCCGATTAATCGATTATGACTTTTTTATCCGATTCGCAACACTCCTTTATTGTTGATCTTCATCATAAAGTCACCATGAGGCCTCCTACAACCTTATAGTAAGTTCAAGATAGCCTTAAGCACAGGTTTTAATTCTGTCCAATTCATTGCTAGACAATCTTAAATCCATGTTGGTTTTACTCATGGTAGTCATGGATATATATTGATTTCTACTGTACCGTGCTTCTCTTGTTCTTTAAACTGAACTTGTAGGACATCTTTGAACTCTGACAATCCAGCTTTATATGATGTTGTATGTAGCTTTCTGTGCACACATTGGAGTTCACTTGAACTTGAAAATTTATACCTTTTTAACACTACAATAAACAAATATCATAACAGTTTGGTTTGGTAAAATCAGGTTTTTTTTACATTTTTCCACTAACAAATTCCAGATGTGTTGAAACATGTATCATCTTTTTTCATAGGTAGTACACATCAAAAAAAGCAATACACATAATCACGACAATTACAAAGGTAAATACACAAAAACATCATAATATGGATCATCACCTTTCAGTTAATTCAAGATGATAAATTAAAATTAGTTTGTGTTTTTACAGTTTTTATCTTTCCAAATATAAATCAAAACACAAAGCAATATCATTTTCAATGATAACATTGTCCTTCTATTTTAGTGATGGGCTTGGTCTGTTTTTAGTACATGTTGCAATTTACTTACGTCAAAAACCAATATTAATAAAAGATATAGATTTACTGTGTATCTTAAGATGTGTGGCCAACTTGCATTCTACCATTTTTAGTTATAGATACATCATAAGCTAGTTTTTAACCTTGAAATAATCCGGAAGCATGGGAATGTGTATAATCTACCTATGCATTGTTGTTGCCTGTTTTTGGGGTCATTCTCAACAATTGCAGATTCTTATAATTGGACTCGATTTTCACATACATTCAGTATCTTTTTATTTCATACAATAACTTCACACAAGTTCAACTGGTCATACTAGAAATATGAATTTATAGTTGTCTTCTTATATACAACTGTAAATATTTTTATTTAAGAACATGGCATATCTGTATCTAAAGGAACAGCTGTGTTTGATAAAATGCAGGTCACATGGACATGGAAATTTTACTCATATTGTTTAACTTTCAAATTCTAAAATAATTTCGAACAATATCTGATGCAAAATGTGGCTTTGGTACATGTACATGATATTATGTTGCAATGGACTTTTTTCTTGATGCTTAAACATGTTAAAAGGCAAGAAATAAATGACTCATATTGTCTTATCAACAACAGCAACAATGCTAATCTCTAATGGCTCTTCCAATCTTTATCACTTTTTTCTTAATGTATTTAGTCTGATTGTTATAAATGCACATAGTCAAAAAGAAGACTTGTATTGCAAAATGTCATAAAAATACTGAATATATATAAAGTTGTAGAAAAATGAAACGCAATCAAATGTAATTAATAAGCAATCCTTCTGAAAAACAAGATGGCATAAACAAAAACATTTCGAACCAAAAGAACAATTGAAAAGGAGTTGTAACTTCCATACCAGGGAAGTCAAATTTTAAATATTACAACAACTAATATGACTAAGAGTAAAATATGTCTTCTTCGTTTCTACAATCACTTATTTCGTAAGTTTCAAATCAACTTACAACATTATCATGATTATTTTTACCGGAACGAGGCGGGGTACCTGAAATAAAAATTCCCAAACAGAACTTTACATGGTTGATAAGGAATTCAGAGGGGAATTTGGAGAAAGGCAATATCTCTGTCTTCAAATTTGAAAAGGGATTAGTGGCTAGTGACAGTTCCCAGATTCATATTCTGGTTGTGACAGGGAATCAAGTCAATTCAGTGAGGAGAATCATGCATATGCCCTTCTATTATATTTACTCCTACTAAAACTTAGATGAGGCACAAGGATTCGCTACCGTAATTATACTATCAATGTACGGTCGACTGGATATAATTACAGAAGCTAATCTCTGTGGATGAGCTGTTCTGCAACAGCAAACATGGCATACATGTGAACCTCCCGACAGGAGGTCAAAATCTCCCGCTTGTTTGCCCCTCTTGTGTCCCTCCTGTTTTCTTTTCAGATCTTCCGCTTTTTCAATGTTTCAACAACGAAAATTTCAAGTCTCCATTTTTGTAATTTTTGTTGAGAAAAACTCCAAGTAACTCTTATAAGAATCAATACAGGTGACACAGGTAAACATAATGAGAAGGCTAATTAGGATATTAGTGTTGATGATTACATAACAATTACTGTTATAGTGTTAATTGACAAGTTTATAGCCAGGGATGTATATTTCCACGGATCAATGAACAACTAACGGCAATCATTACCTTCAGTCACCTGTCAATCAAGCTTTACCTGTATGATTATTTACGATCAAATGTCTTTAAAAGTAGAGTTTTGCATTGCCAGAACTCACAATTTTTGTGTTTTTGTACTAAATAGATACATATATCACTGTTTTTATAATGATTTTTTTACCATTATTTTCTGAAAATACGTCTGGGTTGTCTCCCTTTATTTTTTGTCTTCAACTAAACTGATTATTTTTCAGTAATGTTGAGATTTTATACTATTTCTGGCAATTCTTTTAGACAATAAAACTTATTTTTCAAATAAAAATATCATTCATAAGTGTTTTAAGCACCATTTGCTTGAAATTTTACAAAATATTTTCTTTCATAAATACCATATTTACAAAAATCAAATTATTCATTAAAAAGAAAAGTACCCTTCTCCTCCATTCAGAAGATGATGGTACCACTATCAATTAACAAATTGCTTATAAAGATAAAAAAATATTAATAAATTGCTTGTCTTAAAAAGTTAGACATTCAGTGCCAAATTCTTTTGATCAAGTCTAGTTCAGTTCATGACATCGATGGAAATCTGATAAATTGTTCTGAAAGTGGAGCAGTCTCTTAATTTTATATTACCAATATCATTTAGCAAAATCTCCCACAAGGGCCTATGTAGGGATGATCAAAGAAAATATAATGCTGCATAAATGACTGCATTCACCAAAAACTATCAGAATAGAACATATGAAACGGTTAAAAAATCTCCAGTTTTCAGACCCAATCTCCAGCTGAAAATTTTCAAATCTCCAGTTTTAACTGACAAGTTTATCACATGTACACATGTATACTGGTAGCTTCTAATATCGTGGTACGTAGCTACGTAGAAACGGTGACGTCACAATTCAAAATTTAGTTGAAATGGAAGCGAGTACCACGGTATTATGGAACCCACGTTACTAGGAGAACCTACAGTCGTGTCACGGATTATTGTGCATCTGGTAATACTGGGCACCGTCAATTTCGCTATGATATCGTTCTTAATTAAGTAAATGGTAACAAGTGACACTGACCTGTTAATGAGACAAATTGTAGGTCAACACAAAAAATTAAATTCTTCCACGCATTACATCACAATGTACTGACTTATTTTTTTTTTACGAATCAAGGCAAAGAATATGTTACCCTTCTTATCAAAAATATACAATAATTTGAAGTAGAATTAAGAATAAATCCTGATTTGGTTTATTTTGTAGCATAATAATATATCTGATGGTTACCAAAAGATCATTCTGAAATCATTCGTTTTCTCCACGATTTAACCTATTTTTTATGACATGCGCAGTATTAAGACAGGTTGTTAACATCACGGGGTCAGTGTGTTTTCATAGAAATTAAAGTGTAACTGAGTTAGGAAAAATGAAAGGTTATGGATTGAATGTACATGTGACAAAAACACACATGATACATAGAAAACTCCCGTTTATCAAGGACAGGGCTTTCATTCCTGTCTACAGTACAGAAAGAGTGGTACCGTGACAAATCACCGTGATAGACATGTCCCACTCTGAGAGTGATACTGAATACCTTTTTATCTTTAAGAGATATCTCAATTATTTTTTCTGCATTTTAAGTGGTATATGAAAAAGAAAGGAAATGGGGTAAATGTCAAGGAGACAACATCCCATATCCAGGTTAAAACGACTCAAAACAAAGCATCTAGGGGTCACCGTACGGTCTTCAACACAGTGAGGAACCTCACACCATACAGCAAGCCCTAAATGGCCCCAAAAGGGTAAAAAAGTGGATAAATCAATGGAAACAAACCACATCCAATAACCCAAATATCAAGAAACTAAAATTTTATAAGAAGACACGGACAAGTCAATCACCAATTATACACCACTCTTAATACAAAAGAGAGTAGGAAATTATCTCAAATAGGAAACTAGAGGCTCAGAGACTGAGCCTGTATAGCTCACCTGACAAAACGCTTCTATGCCATGCATGACCAATGGGGTAGGGTGTATAGGTATGTTCTCAATTAGCACCCGTGTGTTTTGTCTGATCCTATTGAAATGAGTAATTTTTGCAAAGGAAAATCTATACATTTAGTATAATTTGATTTAATTGTTTTGAGAGAAGATGATGAAAAGGATGGTTTTCTCATACTGGGCTCCAATGTTAAACTATGTTCTGCACTTGAGGCAATGTTTTTTGTCGGATTGAAATGAAATGTGCAATTTTTATAAAGTACCTTCAGTCATCATTCCTGTAAAGTTAGGTTGAATTTGCTTCAGTGGTTTCAGAAGAGTAGATGAAAATGTGACTTTCCCAATAATAAACTGTGTTCCGTGCTGGCAGCCATGTTTTCTAACAGATTGTAAAGAAATGAGCAATTTTTGTTAAGGACCTTCTATTCATCCTTCCTGTAAAGTTTGGTTGAATTTGCTTCTGTAGTTTCAATGGAAAAGATGAAAATGTGATTTTTCCCATAGGGTCTAATGTTAAACCTAAGTTCTGTGCTGGCGGCCATGTTTTTTATTGGATCAGAACGAAATGAGCAATCTTTGTAAAGGACCTTCCATTCATCATTCCTGTAAAGTTTGGTTGAATTTGCTTCAGCGCTTTCAATGGAGTAGATGAAAATGTGATTTTCCCATAGGGTCCTATGTTAAACCATGTTCCATGCTGGCGGCCATGTTTTTCATCGGATCAGAACGAAATTCACCCCCTCAAGTGAGATCAAGAAGGCCCCTAGCGTGCACTTAAGCAGTATTCTTGACAAAAATTATATTAAGGTCACTCCCTTGCTCCCCACCCGCCATGGTGTGCCACTTGGGTGATGCTCAGGGTTATCCAGCTGAAAGCACCTGGGTTACAAGAAGAGAATAAAAATGTTGAGCAACATCAATCGCAGCTAAAATATGTCAATGAAGCAACACATGTCTGGAGCTGTCAATGAGAAAAAAGTAAAATCGGGCAATGTATGCCTACAAATATTTGTCATTAGGTAGCCCGACGAAAGACAAAAATAAGGACAAAAAAAAACATCGATAGACAACACGGGGCACATCGAAATAGATGTAGGCAAACCTTGCAGTTTACAATTGAATATATTCTGAAAACATTGATAAATGAGCTATTTTTCGACACCAACGTTTTGGTGTTAAAAAGTATTTAGGAAAGCCAGGTCCGTGTTGAAGCTTTAGGTGCGCAGTATCACCGGCCAGCTCTGTACTACACATGACATGGCAACTGTTCGATAAAAATTCATCATGTTCTCGATCTTTGCATTCATCTTAAAACAAACAAGAATTTCTATTTACCATTGCATAATTGTCGAAAAGATGTTCTATTGGACATAAATCTAAGAGATAACATAATGAAAAAATGGGCAAATGTCAAAAATGTGCGAAAGCCATTCAGGAAATAGCTAAGACATTCTAGTAAAAAAGTCCAATCGGAAAAACTATGAAAAACGTAAATCCTACCAACTACCAACGAAAATAAAAACAGCAGATGACAACAACGGCAAGGAGAAAGGGGAGGGGTAAAAAAAAATTTGGAAACTGGAAAAAATAGTTAAAAAAGGGGAAATGGAAAGCCATAACAAGTGTTGAATGAACAAAAAATGAGAAAGAAAACGGGGAACTATAAAGAGGAGACCAAACATGTGGGAAATGCAAAAAATGTCCGAAACTATGATAATAATAATAAAAATATTTATTCAGACAAGTGCATACAGACTTATCATGTACACATAATATATATAAATATATATAAAACAATGCTCTGCAATTAATAGTTTTAAACTATATATTTATTGAAAGCATAGAATGATCCATAAAGTCAAAAGACTTATTTCCAAAAAAAAAAAACAAAAAAAAACAAAAAAATACAAAAAAAACCCCTAAAAGTCTACTCATGTGTCCTATGAATACGTACAAAGTACTATTTAAAACCACTGAAATAATTTTGCCCTCATAAAGATAAATAGAATAACTTGTAGCTGTTTGAAAATATGCAAATTTACCGACTTTCTCTCTTCTTGCTTGCACTTGTAGAAATAATTTCACTTCTTTTTTTAAATTGCACTTTATTAGTAATATTTTTTTATAAAAATTGGCAACTTATTCCAATCAGTGATTGCATGATATATAAAGGTACTTTTGTATAAATTTTTGTAAGTATGATAAGATTTAAATTTGTGACATAGGTCCCTTGTGTTACCTTGATTAACATTAAAATTTCATATTTTTATTCAGGCACTACACCACGAAAGATATTAAAATCATGATTAATGATTAATTCTTAACTGACTAACCCTACCTGGTACAGAGAGCATTATGACACTGTCGAGATTATCCCAGTTTATACTAGTTCTGGCTCCCAGGTCGAGTACAAACCTAACTAGCTTATTTTGTAACACTTGAAGTTTTTTTTCTTATTAGCCCAAAGACTACTGTACCATGATCAGCAGGAATAGTCAAAATAGCACTGTATCAAAGCTGTGGATAGAGTCTTTCTCGACCTGGAATCCAGACATTTGGTATTTCTGTATACAAAATTTAGACGGAAATTAACCTTTTTCTACAATATTTGATAATATGTATTCCAAATTTAAATATTATATGTTATTCGGGAATCTTCACAGGGGATACGGGTTCATATTCACTGTCTATGTTTTATATCCCCTGAGCCGTCATATTCCCTGTCTGTGTTTTATATCCCCTGAGCCGGCAGGCGAAGGGGATATAGGGCACAAACAGGGAATATGAACCCGTATCCCCTGTGAAGCCCGAATAACTTTTATATTCTGCTAGAAGTGCTATAGTTTTTCTATTAAAAGCATTTAAAAATTGTGATTTTGCTACCACGCGGGGACACGGTCTCATATCTCCTGTCACTTAGTAACCAATCAAATTACAGGATTTACCTGGATATTTCACTTCAGCAGAATATAAATAAATATGTACTCCGAGATATTTAATTTCTTCTGTTGCTTTTATTATGTGTAACGCCTTTACATGAAAGTCAGTTATATGCTTGATCCGTTTCTTCTCGGACCGAATAACATACTACATTTGTGGTATACCAAGGAATACAAGTTTTTTTTACCAATTATGGGCACACGAGGGGCAATGACAGCACAAATAATGATTCTGACATAAATGAGCATAACACTAAAAAACAATTTATATATCATACAGTAGATATATATTATTAATAATAACATCAGTAAAAAACATATATTGTTACAGTATATCTATTCTAAAGGCTAAGTTAAACCAGACTCCAAGAGGAACTTTCCAAGGCTATTTAAAATGGTTATATCTTCGCAACTAGAAGTCCAAAGTACTTTGTGGAATGATGATAATTGGTCAAAATTTATTATTATACCGGTATTTGGTCTTACCTAAATGAAGAGATAATTTATTGTCTGTCAACCAGTCTGAGCATTGCTCTAAAACTTTTCCAAGTTTACTTGATATAGTTTTAGGGTCTTTATGTTAGTAGAGTATTGCACTATCATCTGTATATATAATATGAATTTACAATCTGTATCTATACTAATTGACATGTCATTTACATAAGTCAAAAATACTGACTGGCCTCGTGGAAAATTGGAGCACAGACATCCCCATATTCAATCAGATGGTTGAGAACACTATTGTTTCCACTCCTGTGTATGCCGACAAAGGCTCAGTCAAGAGACCAATAAGCCGCCATTTTTACAGTCAAATATTGCTAAGCAATCATCCATTTTTAGAACTTTTTACACTTCAAGAAAAACTTACCGGGGAACTCTTTTCAGTTAGTCGATGGGGTTTTACCGGAAACCGGGATTGGCTTTTTGGAATGAACAGGAAACGAGATCATCACAAAAAATGCCTGTGAAAACGGGAAAGGCCGTTGGGCGTGAAACGGGAAACACTGAAAAAAATACACGTGAAACGGGAAATTGGAGATTGTTTAAGAGTCTTTGTAAAATATTATCCCGCGCGTGAAACGGGAAAGTTGAAAGAAAAATGTTTGCCGGGATTTCGGGAAAGTTACCCCCCCCACAGAGACCCCCTTTTCAAGTTGTCGGACTGACTTTGTTTTAGTAGTAGGGAGTGATCAGTTTAAGTCACACCAAAAACCCGCGGCGCTGTGGCGCACCCAAATAAGGTCAAACCCCGCCCCTATGTGACGTCACGGTACCATGACTCACGTGACTCATACGCATCTGACCTAATATGGTAAGGACGCGTTATCCATGACACGCGTAGCATGATTCATACTAACCGTATGACTCAGACCAGGTAATAAGACGTGTTCCCTATGACCCAGATCAATGACCCATGCAACTGGATATGTCTTGTTGCGGTACGGCCGACAGGCAGATGAGGCATGCCTACAAGATCACGGTCATCGGAAGTGGAAATGACGTTACCATATAAGGTAAAAAATCCGAGAGACATGTGATTATATATGGAAAACATACCTAAATATGGAAAAAGCATTGTTTTCGTTTGTACATCGACATAAACTTGAATGACCATATTTGGATTTGGGGTGGGACACCAGATGACCATATATGGAAGACAAGCCCAAATATGGAAAACGCATTATCGATTTTGACCCCATGACCATGTTTGGAAAAGGGGTTGACCATATATGGAAGACACGTCCAAATATAGTAAGCGTTTTATTTTTGCTCGGAATCGATACAGACCTATATGACCATATTTGGGGTGGTTTATCACGTGACCATATTTGGAAAAGGGTAACTTAAGACTCGATTTAAGTGGTAGGAAGTACGGTAAAACAAATGTGGTAATCATTAGCAATTGAGATAAATCTAGAATTGTATCGATGAGGTAAGCGAAGAACGGGAGATAACTTCATTATTTTTTATGGAGACAATTTTATTGTACCATATTGTAGACTTTCGACAACTAATGACTCTTTCATCCCCGCAACTATTCGTCAGTGGAACCAGTTAGAGCTAACATTAAGAAATGTGAATTCTGTCTCGTGTTTTAAAAATAAATTGCGAAAGCAAAACGACATTGTTCAAGTTCCTAGCTACTATACTGTGTTGGCCCTCGAAAAATAAATATATAATACTGACACAACTTAGATGTCAAGCCTCATTTCTCAATTATGATTTATATAAGGTAAACATTATATCTGACCCGTCATGTCTGTGTGTTGCAGTTCGCGAAGACTCATTCCATTTCTTCTTCAATTGTCCCAATTTTACAATAATATGAAATTCTTTGCTTGACAATCTAGCTTGGTTACCAAATATTTGTTATATAGATCTTCAACTTTTAACTTGTGGTAATCCAGCATTAACAGATGCTCAAAACGAATATATATTCAAGCTCGTATACGAATATATTAAAAAGTCGAAGAGATTTCATGTTGTTTGAAGACCACACACAGCATTAAAGGTATTACTGAGTATCTTTAATCTGTCGAATATTACTATAGGTTTCATATGTTATTCTTCTTATTAGAAAAATGATATTGCTATATGTTATGTTAATTGTATAAGCATGCTTATTTATTATTGTAATAATTGTATATACTGGAGAAGACTTCATAAGTTTGTTAAACTATTTATTAATGTCTATAAATTGAAAAGGGATTATTGATATTTATAATTAAATTGTAAAAATTAATATATGAATTGTTAATATTAACAAATGAATTATAAATATTTATTAATAGTTTGTTAATATTAAGGACTGAAAAATAAATATTTATAAAGGAATGATAAATATTAAGAAATACACAAGAATTATAAACATTAACAAATAAGCCAGAATTATAAATAGTAATAAATGTTTGTTAATATTTATAATTGGTCGAACTATTTATAGTTACAGTTGAATTATAAAAAAATATTAGAAAATGAATTGTTAATATTAATAAATTATTTATTAATATTTATTACATACTTAGTAGAAATAAAAATTTTCTTGCATGAACAATATGACCGGAAGTAAACTGTCCATATTTTCAAATCCCAGGAAAATAGCAGGTTATTTTATGCTCCTCGTGCATCTCAGACAAAATAAACGACTTCCGGTCCATATTATCCTGGGCAAAAAAACGACTTCCAGTCCATATCGGCCTGGCATTTCTTAACATCGGAAGTTTGTAATAAATAGTTTAATACATATGCATTTCCATATTGACCTGATTATCATCCCTCGACATATTATC
>MJUU01053384.1:49697-76002 GCA_002080025.1 Modiolus philippinarum
GGGAAAAAAAAAAAAAAAAAAAAAAACGACTTCCAGTCCATATCGGTCTCCATATTTTCTTAACATCGGAAGTTTGTAATAAATAGTTTAATACACATTCCTC
This sequence comes from Modiolus philippinarum, assembly GCA_002080025.1. Lineage (NCBI taxonomy): Eukaryota > Metazoa > Mollusca > Bivalvia > Mytilida > Modiolidae > Modiolus > Modiolus philippinarum. The sequence continues at coordinate 49,801 of MJUU01053384.1, forward strand.
GACATATTATCCTGGGCAAAAAAAACGACTTCCAGTCCATATCGGCCTCCATTTTTTAACATCGGAAGTTTGTAATAAATAGTTTAATACATATGCATTTCCATATTGACCTGATTATCATCCCTCGACTACGTCTTGGATGACAGTTTGTTTTTGCACGGGTCAAAACAGCGGGACATACAATTTTACATTGATATGTTAATTGATATAGGTATACCTAACTGCATTGACCACTTTTATTGAGAAAGTAAACATTTAAATAGTTATAACGATAAATGCACACGACATGTTAGAATGATTAACAAGAACACAATAGGAAAATATTGCTAGTTGTTGAAACACAGTGTGCTGAGATTTACGTTTGTACGTTGGACTTTTTTTTTTATATGAAATTGTAATTACTTTAAATATTAATTTTAATTCTACTATTCACGTCTCGTAAATAACAACGTTCAAACTGTATTTTGTCTAAGATTCCCTTTACAGTGAAGAAATTTATTTTGTTCTCTCTTATCACCCCGATCTCCTTTTTGTTTGTATTTAATGTAAACATATTTTATTAACTAATAAACAAGTCCTTACAATTACAAAACAATACATGAGCAAAAAAGAACAGAATATTTAGTTAAAAGGATACAGAAACCAGTGTCATAGCACTATATAAATCTGCTTCCGTATATTTCACAACTTTACAGTAACTTGAAAATATAATGCCCAAGGAAAGAAACGAAAAAATTGTTTCATTAATCAATAAAAGTATGAATAATTAAAGTATTACTATTCAATAAACGAGTGAATAATTTAATATGTACGTAAACCAAAAAATGTTCGAAAAAAGAGAAAAATAAAGGTGAACCGTTAACTATTAAAAATGAATTTCTGTTTGTATTTTATTTATTTATTTATTTATATTTTTAATGTTCATCATCTTCCAGAAACTGTGGATTGTGTATATACATATAGGAAATCCAACTGTCTAAATGAAAAATTAACATAAATTTTCCTTAAGCGTATATAATAGCAATATTAACATCTACTGGCATTATGAATTACTGAATGTTTCACCCCCTTGACAACAAGATCCGTCGTAACTAAGAAAGGGAGATAAATCATTTCTCAAATACCCGTATGTTCGGAAAACAGAATATGGGTGTCTCGGGATGATACCTAGGCCAATATCGAAATGCCAATGTAGTAATCTGTATTTTTTATTCATGTATTAAATAATTTAATTCCTTTATAAATACAAACAAATGAATTATTATATGTATTTGTAAATAACTTTTTGGCTTGCCATAGTAACCATGATAGTTTTCCGCATTTTTGAAAAATTTTCTACTTCTTTTCTGAGAATTTGCCCCTTCCAATATGGCTTCTATAACCGTTAAACCGCTCTATTGTGTCGAGCAATGTCCGTTACCTTAGTACGTTATGGTCTATACTTGCTAAACGGTACTTAGACAGTATCAATAAATCTGACCAACCAAATGAGCTGTTACAAACGACAACCCGAGGCCAACCTGGAAGAAAATAATGCTTTCAACATGAAAATACTGATTATTATAACTTTGTTTTGTACCATTTGTCAGTGCAGAATACATCAGCTAGAACTAGAGGTCCGTTTATTTATTAGTAACGAAGGAAAGGTTCTAAATCGCACTTACCACACGAAACTTTACATTGCGCAGTAGTAGTATTATGAAAATATCAACTCTTCGTGACTAAAGAAATTTTATGTCGAGCTTTGATATTGTGACAGGACAGCCTACCTGCGTTGTAGTAGGTGGTAGATATATATCCAGTAAAAATCGACTGAGCTAACATAATAGATAATAGATAATAGATTTTATTTCCAATTAAGGGCCCTCAAGGGGCAGAAAATCGACATATATATAATTTGTAAATAATTAGTATACAAATATATTATCAAATATAATTGAGTCAAATATTGGGTTAGTTATTACCTATAAAGCACAAATACATAACATATACTAAGTTATATGTAATATGTACTGTCTATTAAACTGGAAGGCAGCTAGATAAAAATTCACACATTTTTTCTATAATGGTGTTATTCTCCATGGTCGTTAACCAAATAAGTTTATCCTGGTTAGACATACTGTACAGCTCACACGGATGAACGCAAAGTCCTTGTTTTTGGGTGGATTTTCGCGACGTGGACTGATTAGCCAAGTCCGTGTAGCAGGGTGGACGATCGCGGACTTCCACCTTAAATTACGTGACCCAACGTGGACAAATTTTTGAAAACGGAATCCTCGTGGAACCATCGCGGCCACACCGAGGAAATATTAGATGTACATATGTTTGATTTCATTGCAAACATAAAAATCGAGGAATATTTACATCCTTGGACTAACATGTTTGATTTCGTTGCAATTTACACCATGGGACTAACATTATTTGTCCCAGTCGTATCGTAGTTCATTATAAACGGAAACCAAATGCATGTAAAAAAATAAATAAAACATTCAACATTCCTAGATATGTATGTATTTGTTATCAAAAGCATGCTTCAATAATTGTTGAAACAGCGCCTCTACCTAATTTGTATTCATATTACCTGAGATATTGATTTTTTTCATTGGCCGGTTTTTGTTCTATTTTTAGAAAATTACCTAGTGCCTATCGACTATATATTTAAATTCTAATACTCCTGCTTTATGTGCTATATCCAGGCTTTATTTTAAATTTTAAGCTATTTTAAGCTATTTGTGATAAAGATTTCATAGACAACAATTTTTGAAAGAATATTTTGATAAAAGTTATAAATCTGAGACCTGAAAAGTGACAATTACGCAACTAGACGACGCCGAGGGATTCTTGTTGTTGAAAGTGAATATTTTATTTTAATTTCCATCTACGCAAATTTCCGCTTGAAAATATTTGAAAGAACAGTGGTTTGACAGAATATTCATGCTTATTTTCACGGCAACGCGAACGAGACAAACAAAAAATTTAGGCTTGCAAATATCGTAATTCTAAAATAACTTGATGATCTGCATGGGAACATTGGTTGTCAAAGAAAATTATATTTATATAACTTCAACCTGTCAAACTTTCTGATTATGATAATTTTGGGGAAAATGGTCATTTGTTGACATTAAGCTCAATATTTTCAATTATATTTTTTCACGACAACACAATGATTTCTAGATGCTGACCCGCGATGATTCCACGTTCAACACGATGTCACGAGGGGTCCACACAGGTAAATATTTTGTCCACGTTCTCAATTAGGTTGTCCACGTTCAAGATCGCGGTGGAATTCCACGTTTGGCAAAATTTGTCCGTGATGACAACAAGGATTTTGCGTTTTCCATGTGAGCTGTACAGTATATTTAAAATTTGGACATTGAGTGTAAATATTATTTAAAAGAAGTTGTCTCTTATAAAAAGAACACTCAATGAGGAAATGTGTTTCATCTTCAATATTGTCAGAGAAACATTTATCACATATTCTATCTTCCAAAGGGGTATTTGTGTAACGTCCACTTTCAACTTTTAACTTGTGGTTACTAATTCTAAATTTTGATAGAACTTTCCTGTTATGGAAATCATTTAAATCTAGGTATTTTTCATACTCAAAAGTAAATTTATGTTTTAAATATGTACGGAGTTTACCATTTTCATTAATTAATTTAGTTCTAGTTTCTAGCCATATTTTTTTTTATAAAACTTTTTAAAATAATTTTTCAGTTTAATAGACAGTGCATTGGGTTAAATGTAAATAAATTTGTCTTTGACATATTAATATCCAAAATTTTCAAAACATGCAGAATGTATGTGTACCAAGTGTGTGTTCCTATCTCATGTAAAGTTTTAACTTCAGTATAAGCATTTTTAAATAGAATATTATTTGATTTTTCAATTCTGTACCAATATTTAATAGTTCTTTTAAGAATATCCATTACAAATGGTATACTGCCCAATTCACTTATAACGGCGAAATTGGAACTCTTTTTGTGAACACCTAAAATATATTTTGAGAAATGTAAATTCAATTTGTCAGCAGGAAACACACTAGGTAATTTAGAAAAGTTACACAAAATGTCAGACTGATGTTTAAGATTTATGTAACAACCCCATACATCTGAACAATATAACAAAATTGGTTTAATGGTGTGGTCAAAGACATGACATGAAGTTTTAATTGATGGTTGGAGTGAGAGAAAGTCACTTTTAAGTTTCCATAAGGCTTTGTTTGCCTTATTGTACAAGTCTTGTTGTGCACCAGTGAAAGAGCCAGAACAGGTAAACAGAACCCCTAAATATTTGGTAGCTTTGACACATCCAAGATGTACCCCATTAAGGGAAAAAGGCTCATTTAAAAATTTCCCTGTTTTATTAAATATCAAAACATTTGTTTTGCTAATGTTAATGCTTAAGCACCAGTCACTGCAGAAATTTTTAGAAAAATTCTGTTAGAAAAGCTAACAGAATATTTCTTTAGCTCATTCGGTTAGGTGGCTGACTGAAGTGCTAGAGGTCCTGGGTTCGATCCCCGGAGTTGACATTAGTCAATTTCAGTTCGGGAAATGTCCTAATTCGGAAACGTTTCCGAATTTGACATAGAACATTAATAATTTTTTGTACAACAAAAAAAATTCCTAGTTTAGCCTATATTAAAAAGTGTTTCTGAATTCGGAAACATTTATGTTTTTCCTTCATAATAAAAAATAAACAAAGATCAGCATTCACTGCATGCTTTTTTTTCACGTGAAAACCAATTCTGGACAACTTTTCTCTTTGATGCAAACCAATCTAATGCAGAATAAAAAAGTTTCCCATTACCCTCAGGGTTAAATTGAAATATTAGTGTGTGGAATTTGCTGACTTGAAAGAATTTAGAGTTTCCGAATTCGGAAACTGTTTATGAATTCGGAAACGTTTCTGAATAAGAACATTTCCCGGACTGATTTTGTAAGGAGATTCATGCTCTCCGGTTACATTTGGCGCCCAGCAAAAAACCCAGAGTGGTTAGAAGGAGCTAATCAGGGTTTGTGTGAGATTTGTGTTGAGAGTCATACATAGCAGGTATGATGACTCTCTAGGTGGGGGAAGTGTGACAGAACAGCCCACGTGCGTTGTAGTAGGTAGTAGATATATAGCCAGAAAAAATCGACTGAGCTAACGTAATATTTCTTTAGCTCATTCGGTTAGGTGGCTGGCTGAAGTGCTAGAGGTCCCGGGTTCGATCCCCGGAATTGACATTAGTCAATTTTGTAAGGAGATTCATGCTCTCTGGTTACAATATGTAGGGCGTAAAGACAATGATGTTTACCTTGCACTGTATAAGCTTTACAATCACAGGATTGCTGATTTCAGGTGGCGTCTTCAAACACTTGGTCAGCAACACGTCTGTTCTGTCTGAAGTCTTCTGTTATTCTGCACATACTTTCCCGCTTCACAGTGTCACATAGTAGAAAGCTAGTTCCTCCAGTCTGGTAGCACCATCTAATCCTCTGGGTTTTACCATCTGTTGCCATTGGGTACTCAGGTTTTATCGTCCAATTCAAGCGTCATCACGACACTCCTCCCCATTTTCTTTCTGAAGGGTCTTGTCGTAGATAAGTCTTCTTCCTATTCAGCTTTCGCAGGTGCTAGATAAACCAGCAAGGTCTGCGAAATTGAGCACAAATTCCATTAGTTAGGAGTTCATACAAATAGATTGATTTCCAAAGATTCTGTAGAATTGAGATGAATTCCAAAGGTTTTAGTCCAATACATGTCAGAAGTTTGCATTAGATTCATGCAGGTGTGATATATTCTATAGGATAAAATCCAATACCAATTAAAAATATCTGTGACACAACTAGTAACTCCTGTTGCTAGTATACAAATGACTATATACAGGGTTTATTCTAGGATTTTGAAAGCTTTAGTCACTTTTGCGGAGCGCGACAGTCATTCTTCAATGCTCTATGTTTTAAAGATAAAGACTAAAATAGTACAAAAGATATATATGTATTGAATATTGTATATTATCAGATCATGTAACTTTTGAGATCTTTGAGCTCCTTCTAATAATTAGTTTTCATTTGAACATCAACTTTTGATCATGTTGATAGAGAAATATATAGAATGAAATTAATTGGGAATATAATCCAATTGTAGTAATTTTTTACAGGTGAAATCAAATACAAGTATCCCCCCTCCTTTTCCTTGATGCTCTTGTCATGTGCTGTGGATCATAGCAACTTATGATTTACGGTCTTCTGCTTTGGTGTTGAGCTTATGCAAGCAATTCTTCCGAATCAAATTTCATGTTTATCATCAGAGGTTATGTTTTACGTCAAAATTTAGTTTGAATTCTCTTCAATGGCAAAATGCAAGTTGAGAGGAAATCACAAAGAAGTTGTAATTTTGAACAAAGTCGGAAACGACTTTGTACTAGTATTTCAATCAAAATGGCTGCATAAAGCAACAGAATTTGTTGGAAATAAATTTAATTTAAATTGGGACTGAGACAAACTTAAAAAACATTGGTCTTATGTATATTGGGAGTAATTTTTTTGTACCTTGTAAGCCGTTTATATATGCACATGCGCAATCAGAATGCTGTGGATAGAAACGAAAGTAGGACTGGCAAAATATTCTGTTGAAATTAGAACTTTAACTTTAAATGATAATTGAAATATTATCATTTCATGGCTTCCTGGTAGTTAAATTATACATTTGTATTTAATGATTGTACCTGATTGGTGATTTGACAACTACAGAATACAGAATACAGAATTTTATTTGCCAAATCAAGGGCCCACAGGGGGCATATATATTACAATGATTAAAACAGAGCACATACATGTATATTTAACAACAATGATAATAATATATAAAAAAACACACACAAGTAACTTAAAGTACATATTATCATGATTATCAGTTGTGTGTGTCTCTTTTGAGAGGATACTAGTGTGGTCAACAACAACAGAGCAGTAAATATTACTATTTGGTGAATTATAAAACAGCAAAGAGCATGCATGGAAACCAGAAGTGTGAGGGAACAGAGAGAATATAATATAAATAAATAAATTGCTGTATGCCATACCTGTGCCTGGTGCAAGAAAGCTAGTGATGTTAGGTCAGTAGCTTTAGAGCAACAGACACCAGGGGTCGATGCCAAATGGAACATACCAGCTACAAGCACTATGTACTACCTGTGACTAATGCAAGTAAGCTAGAATTAAGTAACTTAAATGCAACAGGCACCAGGGGTCAATGCCATTAGAACATAGCAGCTTTAATATGTTAAGCAATTAAACAATTCTTCATATAGGTGCTATTTGTCCTTCCCGTGTCTGATGCAAAAAAGCTAGTACAATGAATAGATTTACTGCAACAGACACCAGGGGTCAATGCCATAAGGAACCAAATAGATACTACATGTACTGTAAGGTTAATTACCTGTATAATTATTGGATTAGCAATTTACCTGTAACATACGCTGTAACAACATCGCCTTTGTAATTAATTAATTGGCTTGGGGTTATAAACTTGTCATAAATATGACACTGAATATAATATCTTAATATTTTAAGGAGAAAAAGTTTACAATATAAATGCATTCTACTCCGTCCTCACTTCCTCTCCCCATATATTCTTTTTGCATTGGCTGTTGTTATTCTGAAGATATCTTCAAAGGGCATCTGAAGGAGTTTCGAAATTTCCTATGCAACATAGTTTACAAAATATGGACTGCCAAGTTGATCTTTGTATTTAATATATGGTGCGTCAGATTCCAAAACAAGGTTTGTAATACTGTTTTCTTTGAGGAAGTTGATGGTGTCTGGATACTTTTGAGTGAAGATGAAAGGTTTGATGCCAAATACAATATTTTTGAAGTGGGAAACGGTGGAAAGATGAATTTCCTGTGGTCCTGTGAAACAATGCCAGTGTATCTTTTGATATGGACTGCAAATATTGATAAGAGATGTCAAAATCATGTTGTGGCAGATGCGATCACCTCGACAATGAATAACAACAGCCAGTTCATTGTCCTTTGCTTTTTCCAGCTGTTTTTCGAAGATTTCAAGTTGTTTTTGAGTAGGTTTATCAGTAGTGTCAATTCCACACTCACCAACAGCAACAGTTCTTGTAGATTTAATAAGTGATTTTAACTCTTTGATCTGTTTATTGATGTATGACGTTGTCCGGGCGTTTATGAATCTACGATGTATGCCAAAAGAAAATTGAATTTGATGGTGTTTTCTGAGTTCTGAACGTAGAGTTGAATTTGGCCAGGATGATGGATAACAGTAATTCACTAATTGGCTATGGCAAGAAGAATCTGTGTCTGAAAAGTCTGTGAGGTTCCATGGTCGTCCAACTGGTGAAAACTAGATAAACCAGCATACTTCTCCAGGCCATCATTAAAAAAATGTTTGTTTCCCCTTACCCGAACTTACTTAATAATGTTGAGTAGGTAGGTAGGAAGTAAATCTTTTTATGCCCCCGTGGCTAGGCAGTCAGGGCATTAAGGTTTACCTTGATCCGTATGTCTGTCCGTACGTCCATAAGTATGTTCGTACGTCCGTACGTCCATCTTTTTGGTTTCCGAAAATAACTTGAGTATCCTGCATCGGATCAAAACCAAACTTGGTCACATGCTTACTTATCACCCAAGACAGAACCCTATTGATTTCCAGGTTGGTACCCCCAAGGTCAAGGTCACAGTTGCAGGCTTTCCGAAAGTTGAAAAATTCTGCCGGTCATTTGGTCCGACAAGCAAGAAAAATTGCTGGACCGAAAGTGAACTTGTCGGACCATTATGATGAAAATCCGGAAAATCATTGTGTTTTCTCTGTTCCGGTTCTGATGTACAAAATCGGAAGTAAGCCATTTGCGATTTCGTAGTCAAAATTGGATAAAGCTTGTATTCTAAAGCAAAAATTTAATAAAGAAAGCAAGGAATGTTATACTTTAAAGACCATGAAGACCGGTTGAAACATTTTCTATTGACATGCAAATAAACAGAGGCAACAACCAATGGACAGATGAAATCTCTTGCCGGTCCTCTGGTCCGACACGGATAATTATCTGCTGGTCCAGACTCAAAAATGCCGGTCAGGACCAACGGACCGGCACATTTTGGAAAGCCTGCAGTTGCTAAAAATAGACTAAAATTCCAGTGAAATTTTGGTTTCTGGATGATAACTTGATTATACTACATAGGATCAAAACCAAAATTGGTCACATGCTTGCTTATCACCCAAGACATCACCCTATCAATTTCCGGGTTGGTATCCCCAAGGTCAAGGTCACAGTTGCTAAAAATAGACTAAAATTTCAATAAAATTTTGGTTTCCCGATGATAACTTGAGTATCCTGCATCGAATCAAAATTAAACTTGGTCACATGCTTACTTATCACCCAAGACAGAACCCTATTGATTTCCAAGTTGGTTCCCCCAAGGTTAAGGTCACAGTTGCTATAAATAGACTAAACTTTCAAAAAAATTTTGGTTTCCGGATGATAACTTGAGTATACTACATCAGATCAAAATTAAAACTTGGTCACATGCTTACTTATCACCGAAGACAGAACCCTATTGATTTCCTGGTTGGTACCCAGAAGGTCAAGGTCACAGTTGCTAAAAATAGACCAAAATTTTAATAAAATTTTGGTTTCCGGATGATAACTTGAGTATCCTGCATCGGATCAAAACCAAACTTGGTCACATGCTTGTTTATCACCCAAGACAGAACCCTATTGATTTCCGGGTTGGTACCCCCAAGGTCAAGGTCACAGTTGCTAAAAATAGACTAAAATTTCAATAAAATTTTGGTTTCCGGATGATAACTTGAGTATACTACATCGGATCAAAACCAAACTTGGTCACATGCTTACTTCTCACCGAAGACAGAACCCTATAGATTTCGGGGTTGGTACCCCCAAGGTCAAGGTCACAGTAAATATACAGTCGAACCTCGATAAGTCGAAGTCGAAGGGACCGAACCAAATTGTTCGAGTTATCCGAGGTTCGAGACATCCGAGGTAAAGATTGGTGTATGTTTTCCTTGTGACAACAAAATTACCTATGTTTGATTTGTACAGTACTTTAATGTAAATTGTTGTGTATCTGCATGTAAGCGTACTTTCATTCTGACGTGCAGAATATCCGGTAATGTTAACACTAAATGAGTTTGCTATTGTTGTTTATTCGATATAAATAGAAAATCAATACACATTTCATATGTTAACATAAAATTCGGAATGTCACTTTCCCGAGATATTTGTTGAAAAGGTACACTACCTTGTATTTAGTGTCTTCATGAGTTGTAATTACAAATGTATTATTATAATTATTTCAATTAATTTTAATCATCTAGATTAATTTGTTTGTCATTTTATAATCTCCGAAAAAATATTTCAAAGAAAACCGCGCTTTGGTCATTAAAATTCGTTCCGATAATGCCATGGGTAAAAATGACAAACAACTCCACACTTAAGTTCCGCTTGGATGAATTTATTGAACATGTCAGGTGAAATGTTTACACACCGGTCATGGTCAAGCCATAAATTAATTAGTGACATTTTATTAACTTCGATTTCGACACATCAAGGTAAATTTACGTTATAAATTTTTCACGGGACCACATTTTATGTTCGAGTTATCCGAGATTTCGAATTAACAGAGTTCGACTCATCAGAGGTTAAATTGCATTAACCAAGCGGGAATTTTGCCGGGACCGACACAAAACTTCGACTTATCCGAGATTTCGAGACAACCGAGTTCGACACATCGAGGTTCGACTGTATATAACACAAAGTACTTATGTTAACAAACAACATACCGGTAGTTAACATAGTTCAATGTAGTAACAATCTCTACTGTTTCAATTTCCTGATTCCTCACAATTCTTCAGTTTTTGGACATGTACTTTAGGATTAATCTAGGAAAATATTTTACAAAGCATTTAGTTTGTCTTTATGCATTAAAGTTACAATCAGACCTGGGGTCAATTACTTTGAAATGTAATTAATTAAATTACAATTACATTCCAAATTTCCTCAATTAAATTACAATAACAATTACAGCATTTTATTTGTTGTACAGTACAGAAAGAGTGGTACCGTGACAAATCACTGTGATAGACGTGTCCCACTCTGAGAGTGGATCTAAATATCTTTTTTCCTATTTGAGATCATCTCCTACTCTCTTTTGTATTAAGAGTGGTGTATTATACCACTTAAAATGTAGAAAAAATAATTGAGATATCTCTTAAAGATAAAAAGTTATTCAGTATCACTCTCAGAGTGGGACATGTCTATCACGGTGATTTGTCACGGTACCACTCTTTCTGTACTGTAATTAATTAAATTACAATTACTTTAGGAAAGTAATTAATTAAATTACAAATTACAATTCAATGTGGCACTTCATATGATATGTATGATATGATGCAAATTTTAAAGGGCGAAACCCAAGGACAATTTTCAACAAGCAATTTTGATGAAAGGTAAAATCTACCGGAAAACAGATTGGGTCTGCTAAGTTATATTTCCATCAACTTTTCAAAATTGGGAGTCTAAACTATACACCATGGTTATAATCAAATGACTGCAATTGTTCTTTGGTCCCAACTGAAAAATTGTTAAGTTAATGTTCACGAAAAAACATAAATGTTACTTTTTGTTGGTTTTCATTTTCATAGTGAAGTATTTATGTATTTCTTGATGATTTAGCTACAAAAAATTATTTTATTTATTCTATGTTTGGTAAGAGAAAAACTCATATGTGATTGCTAAAGTTTTGAGCAGATTTCAATTTAAAAAAGATATCGAATTTCACATAATGTTGTTAATACACTTTTCATATTAATCAGATATTTTCCAAACACTAAAACATTATATATATATATATATTCATCCATTTTATTATTACAATGTTTTTAATGTGTAAGAAGAATTTGTCCAGCACCAAGCTGAAAAATTCTGCAAATTCACATTTTTTGAGTCACTTAAATCCCCTCAGGCACATGTATAACATGAAAAATGAATAAAATCTTTTACTAGGGAAGTATTTTAGCTACTGAGATAATAAAGTTAGTGTCATGCCCTACTTTGTAGATTTTCTTTAAATATTGATGTGAACCGAAAAAAAATGACATTGAAATGACCTTATAGAAACTTTTGTTATATTTCAGGATGACGACAGGAAAATTATACAGATGAGTACTTTTGGATTTCTCCGTAAAGGTTATTTGGAGGTCAATATAACAGTTTTCAAATACATGATACCAGAGGGAGTCAAATTAACCAACGAGGAAAAATTGGTATGGGTAATATTTATTTAAGAACCACTTTAGTTTGCTGTACAAAGTGGATTCCAGAACTTTTAGAATAGGAGTTTGCATTCTCTAAATGTTTTGGATGTTTTACACTAACTAGTTATATCCTGCTCCGAAGGAGGGGGTATACTGTTTTACCTCTGTCCATCCATCCATTCGTCCGTCATTCTGTCCGTCTGTCCGTCCGTCACACATACATTCGTTGCATTTTTCTCAGCAACTACACATGACAGCCACTTGATATTTGGTATGGTGCATCAGTATAGGGTCCTTTATTGCACCTCCCCATATTTAATCTCCACTTCGTGTTTACGGACTTTGTGACTTGTTTACTTTCATTTTCAAAATTTTGACTTTTTCGTTTTTTTTTTCGTTGCATTTTCCTCAGCAACTTCACATGACAGCCACTTGATATTTGGTATTATGCATTAGCAAGGGGTTCTATACTGCGCCTCCCCTTTTTGGCCATATCAAATCACCATTTCCTGTTTACCGACTTTGTGACTTTTTTACTTTCATTTTCAAAATTTTGACTTTTTCATCGTATTTTTCTCAGCAACTACACATGACAGCCACTTGATATTTGTTATGGTGCATCAGTATGAGGTCCTATACTGTTCCTCCCTTTTTATTTTCACATTTTTCACAGCAACATGACAGCTACTTTATATTTGGCATGGAGCTTCAGTTTAATGTTCTATACTGCATCTCCCTTTCTCATTTTCCAAGTTGGACTTTTTCGTCACACTTTTCTTTGCAACCACATATACCAGCGTTTTGATATTTCGCATTCAGCTTCAGTATTGTTTAGTTTATTGTCTCTCCCTTTTTGGAAATAATGTTGGGATACTTCCTGTGTACCTAAATTTTCAAAATGTGACTTTTGTCATACTTTTCTCAGCAACCGCTTATCATAGGCACTTGATCTATCTTTATGTCTGGCATCCTTCTCACATTATTTGCATCTTATTTTTCTCTGCAACTGTGTAAATGCTTATATTGTGTTCACACTTTTGTATTGTGTCCACACCTGTAGTGTGTCCACACACATTTACTTTTGCACTTACCTTGTTGATTCAGGGTTCAATGAGCAGGGGTATAACTGGCTGCCATTCTATGACAGCTCTTGTTTGAATTGAAAATCCAATGTTTAATGATTGAAGTCGGCCATATTAGGGAATCAAGATTTTTTACTGAATCCTAGATATTTGTGACTTCAGAATACAGGCCTCAACAAACCTTAAAAGAGCAGGGAGACTCAAAGTTTCCCTGAGAGTCCAGGCTCAGAGTACAGATAGGGAGCCTTCATTGCATCAATAAGCTTTAGACTTGTTTGACATGATTATGAATGGCAACTATAAAAAATGGGCACAGTGATCATAACATTTATGGTTCCTTATCTAAAGCTTTGCTTCCATTATCTCAATTTCCACATTGAATATCCCACATAAAATTATAAGTTGAATGTAGAAGCACCCCCAACATTTTTCAAAGACAAATAAAAGAATTAGAAATTTCTAAAAAACAAAAAAAAAATTAATGTCTTAATAAGATAATTAAATGTTAAGAGGATAAAACAATGCTTACTGTCATTATTTTCCACAGTTTAAAATTAGATTATAAATCACGATAATCCATTGCATGTCTTTTATACTTTCAGTTTGGGTTTACGTTGGATAAGAGTGGAAGTAGTGGTATATCTGCTTATTTGGTAAGTTTATACAACTGCAAGACTACACTTTGCCTGTCTGTACATCTGTCTCTCAACAATTTTTCCTTCAAAAATTTCTTGATGTGCATTAGTGAAAATTTGAATTTGGTCTACGTCTTTGAAATGGTAGTTGTATCCTGTAAGATTTTCATGTTTGTAGCATGACTACTACCTGTATGCCAATACATACATTTTTTACTATAAACCAAATATGTCGTTTTAGAGATGAAGATCTAGTTTGGGACAACATACTTATCTTAGTACTTTAATTTGTCAAGTGATACTTTTGGCATTCAGGTTCTTGAAGTCTTCCGGTTCATATTTGCTGTAAATATATATCTTAATTAACTTCCTTTCTTTTTCATAAGTTCTACTAATATAATGCTAAACTTGAAGTTTAGAATTATATTAACATGACTGCAATGTCTGCAGGATAACACGAGATTTTTATGTTTGGAAGTGATGCACAATCATTGTTAAATTTTCCCCCAAAAATGTGTAAATCACGTCATTCAGAACAAATATTAATCTTAATGAGGAAAGTAAAATCCCCTTAAATTACAAATTATATAGCCTTTTGGAGATGCATTGAAATCAAGTGTATTGGAAATCCAACAAACGCACCGGAAAGTGCTGCGAACGTCATAAAATATGTTGTGTCATCCCGGGAATGAAATATCCAAAAAAATGAAATATTTTCATCAAATATCAGTGGGAATCATTTGATATGCAGTCTGAAGTTAAGAAATGATTTGATTTTTTAAAACTTCAAGAAATCACTGTGGTCAGCAAATTGCTGTATCAAGTTAACACATTAGTGTTAAAATTTGAGTCCACACTAATTTCAATTTTTACTTTTGCCCCAAGTTACAGGATCGAAATTGTAGGGCCCTTTCCACAATGCCAGTTTTGACATGCCCTAGTTATAAACAGAAATAATACACAATTCACATTTCACCAGAGACTGGGTAATCATAATTGTAATCATTACTCAGTTTGAATTTTACATTTTTCAAGTAAACAGTGTAATCAATAATTAGTCGAAGATATGATTACTTGTCATTTAATCAATAAATTAGTTTAAAAAAATGACATTTATATGTCAATAACTTTATTATACCCTCTGCTTAAGCGGGCGGTATATAGTGATCATGGTGTCAGTTCGTCTGTCCGTTTATCCTTCCATCCGTTAGTTATTCCGTCAGCCATAGGGGTACACACTTTTTGGGGACAGCTCCTCCTAGACTATTTGATGAAACTTTTATAGAATTTCAGTAGACATTGCCATTGTGCACCATCTATTTTAAAATTTTGGTTTGTATTTATTACAGTGTAATTTTTGCAATCCAAATCATGCACAAGTGTAATTGAATTGTAGTTATTTATATCTTTCAGGAAAATGCACAAGGAAAGAAATGTTTATTGAAGAACCCATCTGGTATACTTAGTAAAGAGAAGAACAGAAATGGCAGCTTGTCCATCATTTTCTTCAAGATGGATTTTAACAAAAATGTGTAAGTTTTATCATAATTTGTTCTCATTTAGTTCTTGCAAATTAATATATTCCAAGTTTGACTTGATGAAATTTATGGAGACTATTAAGCACTTGGCATCTGTGTCTAGGTCAATGTCCATGTAGTTGTACATCATGTAACCATGCAGTATAGAATCATTAAGCTCTGCACACAGGGGCTTCTTGGTTTGACTGACAGCCTTTGAAGAACAACAAAGCGTTGTTCCATTTGCTTAATCTTACCATGTAATTATAGGGATTTTGTCCCATGTACATTTACTCCATATCCCTTCATTTGTTTATTTGAGAATATTGGATCTCTTTTACTTGTATTTTCCACATGATTGATATTCGTTCAAATTTTTGATGAGTTCAGATCTTGGTCATTGTACATGGTTGTTTCATCAAATCTTGCACATGCATGCATCCTTACTGGTACATCAGCATCAAGGCAAATTTGGGTCATTCTGGCCTACTTTCTCCACCTGATTGACTTACATTCCAGTTTTCAGAGGAAACATACATCTTAACTTATTTACACATACATTTCTCATGTTAAGTGGTGGAGTAACTTTGTTAAAATTAAAATATAATACTGAAATAAGTGAGAGAAAAAGCCAGAAAATAATATTATTATATGACTATAAATTTACAAGGTTCTGATTGGATTAACCAGTATTTCGTTTTGCTTTTCAAAATGTGATGATTACAGTGCAACTTAGCATGCAAGGTTAACATCAGTTCACTTTTAAACACTTGAATATGTACCCATAAAAAGTAACAAGGAAAATCCATGTTTTCTAATGATGATCACCACGCAATTTTAGCAAATGAGGTTAACATCACTTACAAGCACTTCAGCATGTACCCATATATAGTAACATGGAAAATCTGTTTCCTTAAGTAGAAACAAAGTCAAGACTTAACTGTCAAATGAAGGAAAAAGAAAAAGTAAAACATTAATTTTATGGAATAGTTATTCATACAACAATGTATAATAAAACAATTGATGACTTGATTTCAGTTAAAACCACAATTTAACAATCCACAAGATCTAATGATCACCTTGACCTTAAATGGCCTTGGTAATACTCACATCTCTTGGTTGTTGTGGAATTAACTTCATCAAGTCATTAGTTTTATAATATTAAAACTTCCAAAAGTTAGCAGAAAGTGATACATTTGTTGTTTTTAATCTTGAATTCACTGGAAGGCAGATTATTTGGAATTGTTCTTTCAGTATGACAATAGAGAGAAATGGTAGTGATGTTCGGACGTTAGAAGTAACAGGAAATGCAACATTGTCACATTCAACAGCAAAACGACATGTGAAAAAATCGTCTTTAAGGGATGAAGCCTTAATGCCAAAACATAAAAGGGCTCTAGCTAAAGCGGCAGTCAAAGCATCATCTTCTCTCACAACAACATCTACAGCTAAAACAGTTACTACCCCTAAGGAAAATAAAGACGATAAGAAGTCTCAGATCACTGCAGCACCAAACATGGAGGTAGTAAAAATAGTGAAAAGTGTTCCAATGAAGAAGATAAACAATGAATCTGTGGAAGCTTATACTATGTTTGTAAGTATATTACTTATATAGCAATTGGCACAAAGGGACATGTCATTACTCACCCATTAGATGCAAGAAATGTCTTTCATTTTCCACAATATGTGTATGACAACTTCCATACAAGACCACATAAAAAGTTCACTTTTGACTTGAAAAATTAAGTTGTTATTTCTGTTTATTTTTGTCGCTAATTAGGTTCAGTAGGATCATATAGACTATTTGGAATGATTTTTTTAACAGGGGCATATATAGAATTACGATTTTTTTGTCTTTTAAAAATGTTGCTAATGTCACCTATTTTTTGACAGACATTTGACGGACAATGTGACATTAGGAACAAGAAAAATAGCATATCTTGCTTAATTCCTAAAATGTTAGAATACAAAATTGATTTAATGTTCTTTAATTGACATTGATTATTTCTAAAATTAACAAAGTCATTCGTTTTGAATAAAATTAAAGTAATTATTGCAGAAAACATTGTGTCTAACGTCACCCTTTGACGGAACATTTTGTGTCTAATGTCACCATTTGATGGAATGTATCGTGTCTAATAACACCTTTTGACAGAACATATTGTGTCTAATGTCACACACTGATGGAACACATCGCGAAAGGTTAATTTAAAGTTCTGTTAATAACTGTAGTTATTTCTCAGGTCAAGCAAGTCATCTATTATAGAGTATTTTAACAGTATTATTTCAGAAAACATTGTATCTGAATAGATCACACTTGAAAATAACATTGTGTCTAATGTCACCAGCTGACGGATCATATCGTGTCTAATGTCATCTATTGACGGAAATAGTTGTGTCAAATGTAACCAATATGTGCTCAACAGCAGCATGAAAATAAAATGCATGGGTGTTCCACAGATCACATGTGTTTCCTGCACTATAAATATTTAAGAATTCTGGTGTTTGAAATAGAATTACGAAGTCCATGTTGCACATCTACATACATTATATACTGAAGCGTGCATTCCTCATAGTTTGATAGAAAAATACAGAGCTGTACCAGAGTTGAGGATAGGGAGGCATACTATAAGATTCGATAACCTACAGAGCAAGTTCAATGATCATTTGGAATTCTGGAATCAAATGAAAAGAAAGGAAAACGAAGTACATGATGCACATCTGCAATATACATTAAAACATTCCTGCAAATTTGGTTGAACAATATTAAGTTGTTTAGGGAGTTGTGAAAATAGAGACATATCCTAAACTCAAATAAACTAAAATGACAAAAGTCCGAAAATGTGTAGAATCTGAAAAAAGGTAAAAAATACAAAGCAGTTGATCAGGAGTTGTTGATAATGGAGACGTACCCTCAAGACTCCAATAAGCCAAGGGTCACTGACTGTACCATCGAGGCTTAGGGCTAGAAAATGGCATTAATCTATTGATGCTGTACAAATTTTTTATAATGTTGTTGCTAACTCTGATGGGTGCAATATGTTGAGCAGATCATACTTGCCTTCACGGCTTATCTGATGATTCTCCTGATATTTGATGGTTTCCCTCTTGTTTGGGCATTTAAATGCTATTTCTGTATTCATATAATACAACGTATGTGTTATCCATATATTGCCAGGCCATTTGGGTTGTTTCTTCTGATTTATGACATTCTTTTTTTCAAATACTCTGACAGTAGTACCTGAAAAATATTTGGCACCTACTGTTTTCTCCATTAGAATTGAATGAGGGGGGTGACACAGCTTGTCTGTTCTCCCATTTCCCACATTTTTTCCACATTTCCTACCTTTTTTGGGCCTCGTTCCCCAATTCGAAAACCTTTTCTTGTTTTTCCCATCTCCCACTTGTTGATTTCCCCCCAATTTTCCTAATTTTCCATCATTTTTCCCAGTTCCCTTATTTTTACTCATTTTCCTAAGGCGTGGCACCCCTCTTTAAAAACTGAAGTTTTCACATTCGAGTTGGAAGTAATGGACTGTTTTTCGTTACTTTTACCTGTCTAAAATTCCATAAAAAACAATAATTCTTGTTACATTTTTTCAGAAGTAGTTTCTTTATGCAACGTCCCCAACAATAAGTCCGTAAAATGTCACCATTGATACATGAAGTCCGTCGACTTGTGACGATAGAGACACAAAAACCCCGAAAACGTATCAAACGTGGTTACAAATGGTAAAAAGCGTGACCAATTGGCATCAATTGACATCCCTGACATCAAAATCCAGTTTGATTGTATAAAAGTTGATAAAAACAATAAAACCGCCCACTCGTGTGTCAATCTTTTTTGATGCGAACGTTCCTGATCCGCGAAAATGTTTGACAGACAGCATTTGAATCATATTTTCACCGTTCTACCTAGTCTGCTGACAAGCCCGCCATATTGAAGTAATAAAGCACATCTTCAACATGGAATATTTGTCGCTAAAAGGCTTTAATCAGCACGAAATAATAAAAACATTGACGGGCGGATGTGTATAACGTCACAGGAACATTTTGACGGAATTCACGTTCTCAACATTTCAACGACGATGTTTGGCAGTTTTGTTGGAAAAAATTACTGTGTGTCATACGAATTGATTTGAAATAACAATATGGCTCCAACACAAGGTGATCCAAACGTGACAAAATCTAACAGACAGAATTTTGCATTCGCACCATTACCTGTTTTTTAATCTTTTCATTTTATTCCTGCTGTCCACAAAGTTATTTTGCTGTGTTTACATAAGCCTTTGACCTACTTAAACACAGTATACCTTGACAGGGTACAATCAATTAATAACTTGTGTTTTATTCACTGCTGAATTTAGGGAGTATTTGTAGAAGTGAGTTGTGTCCGTCAAAAATTCCGTCAATTCTGACAAACATTTTTATTTTTTGCTTTAATAATTGGTTTTAATCATTAAGGAAACATTCTATGTGATTTTTATGATATAAATTCACAACATAATCTAAAATCCATATGGTTTTATTCTTTATTTCTATAAGAAATTCAAGGGTAAAAAAATTGACGGACAAAGTCACATTAGCAACATACATTCATGGAAGTTGTCGTATGTCAATACTCCCTGCTTAGCTAAAAAAGGTGTATGTCATTTCTTGCTTATATACAACAAAGATTTATGTCATTACTAGCCCATTAACTACAAAAGGTGAATGCCAGTATCGCCCATTAGACACAAAAGGTGTTTTCCATTATTGACCATTAGATTTAAAAGGTGTATGCATTACACACCCATAATCCACAATAAGTGTATGCCATTACTCGTCCATTATCCACAAGAGTGTATGAAATAAGCAACACCAGGTCATTAACCACAGTTGTTCGCAATTTCAATGTAAAATACAATATTGACATGTTCACTTTGTTTATGATTTTCATATAATGTGGAAGTACTTTAACTAGTGAACATCAATTTTCGTGGTTTTCATAAATATCATTATTTCGTGGCTACTTCAATTCCTGTTTTCGAATTCTATGCATTTAAACTCTAGGGAAAATGTATTTTGTTGGAAACTCAAGTTCTTGGTTTAAGAGCACCACGAAACCCATGAAAATAAGAACATCACGAACAATAGTTCTTTCACAGTAACTAAATTATTCGATTCATTTAATTGGGCAGTGAAATTTTGGAGGAGGTTAAAATATGTGCCAGATTGTTAACTGCAAATATAGGGAAAATTAAACACATGCAAAAGATTCCCAGATATATAATGTTATTTGTAAAAAAATTATTAGACTTGGGTCTAAATGATTTGGTCTTCATGTATCACAATTCACACATATTATTTTCTTTTTCACAGTTCAGAGTAAATATCAACAAGAAGGAAGAAGAAGGATTATACAACCTGTATTTCCACAACTGTCCTAAATATAAAGCAGATCTGACTATTGATATGACAGTAAGTACACGGGAACTTGCCAGAAATTATTACATGATTGCAAAAATAGTCTTCATTTCCATACAATTCAAATTATACCCCCACTCATTAGAGAGTGGGGTATACTGCATTCACCTTGTCTGTCCGTCCGTCCGTTCGTCCGTCCGTTCACTTGAAAATTTATTTCTGTCACAATTTCCTCAGCTATTAGTGGAGGGATTGATTTGAAAATTGGTATGCAGCCTCTGTATGATGTGTTTTAAGGAACATCCTATTTTGAGTCTTTTGGATGTGTACTTCCTGTTTAACAAAGTGTGGACTTATTTAAGAATTGTAGCGAAACATAAATTTTTCGTCACAGTTTTCTGAGCTTCTATAAGTGGGATTGATCTCAAAATTGGTATGCAGCCTCAATATGATTAGTTGTAAGGAACGTCCTATTTTGAGTCGTGTCAGATGTGTACTTCCTGTTTAATGAAATGTAGACTTAGTACGAAATATAGCGAAACATGATTTTTTCGTCACATTTTTCTCAGCTTCTGTAAGAGGGAATGATTTCAAAATTGGTATGCAGCCTCAATATGGTTAGTTGTAAGGAACATCCTATTTTGAGTCATGTCAGATGTGTTCTTCCTGTTTAACGAAATATGGACTTAGTTACCAAATGAAGTGAAACATTAATTTTTCGTTGCAGTTTTCTCAGCTTCTGTAAGAAGGATTGATTTCAAAATTGGTATGCAGCCTCAATATGATTAGTCGTAAGGAATGTCCTATTATAAGTCCTGTCGGAGGTGTACTTCTTGTTTGAAGAAATGTGGACTTAGGTACGAAATAAAGAGAAACACAATTTTTTGTCAGTTTTCTCAGCTTTTATAACAGGGTTTGAATTCAAAATTGGTATGCAGCCTCTATATGATTAGTTGGTTACTATTCTTGAGGATTATATCATTGTGCCCATACTTGTATTGTGTCCAAAACCTGTATTGTGTCCACACACACTTAAATTTGCACTTACCATTTTGATTCAGCATTCAGTGAGTGGGGGTATCACTGGTTGCCATTCGGTGACAGATCTTGTTTTTGCAGCATAAGACTTTGGATTTATGATGTTAAGATAACAGGAAATACCCACATTGGCTGTAAATCACAATTACATGTCATAATTCACAACTACACAACAAAAACATCAACAAAAAGACAAAAAACTAACATAAACAACAAAAGGAACTCAGGATAGCCAGACTTGGTACCATCACTAGCAAAAACCAGCAGTAGGGTTAAACCAGGTTATGGGTACACAAACCTTCCCTTTATATATCCTTTTTAACTACAGTAAAACAAACATACATGTACAAATAAACCCAATACAGGTAGACTACTAACTCCATGACCACATCTTGAAAAGGGAAAGAAAAAGACAAAACGTAATTTTGAATGAAGAGTCAAGGAGTGCTCTCAGCTAAGCTGCCAGCTAGCTTAAGGGGCCTTGTCTGCTGGTAAAACACTCGCTCTGCGGCAGAAAAATCTGGAAGACCTGTTTTTGGTAAAAGATTAGATTTGTAAAAAATTCCTTCCATGCTTTTAAATATTTCTCATCATTGGCCAAGATTTTGCCTTCAGCTTCTACAAAACAACCTGACCAGGGCATGACTGGATATCAGATATGGTTTTCTTTTGCTTAAAGGCAAGTTGGAATAATCTCTGATTTATATTTACTTTCAATTTAAAGTATTTTTGTTAGCTTGTTAAATAAAATCGTGAACTTATGGTATTTTATTATGGAATGGAAATCAGCCTATTCATGAAGATGATATTTTACAAAGATATAAATTGAAATGATAAACAGATAGCATGCATATAGAGCTGTTCCACCAAAAAAAAGACCAACAAAAGGTAGTTCTTTGTAGAAACTTTCAACTAAAATTTTCGTTTCCAGAGCATAATTTCAGAATGCCTTTATGGATCTGAATGAAATTTACAACAATGAAAGTTTCAAAAGTAAGGGAGACGAAATCATTAGAGCTAGAGCCAAGGTTTTGGCCACATGTACTAACAGTAACAGACAGTTTGAGTTGAATATTTTTTCTGGAGCATTATTTTCAGTATGCCTTCAAGTCTGTCAATAAAACTTGCATTAACAAAGTTTCAGAGATGTGGAAGACACGTCAGTAGGTCAAAGTTCAAGGTAACCTGCATAAATTTACAGAAATATATAATTATACCCCCTGCAAACAAAGTTTGGGGGTATATAGGAATCACCCTGTCTGTCTGTCTGTCTGTCTGTCCATCCGTCTGTCTGTCTGTCCGTCTGTTCACACTTCTCGTAAGCGCAACTCCTCTTAAACCACTGGAAGGATTTTGATGAATCTTTACACAAAGGAAGGACACTATATGGAGATGTGCATGAAGAAATATAATTATTGTCCGAAACCAGGAAAGGAAAATAATTGGACTTTGACTTTTCGTTGATTCCCTATGTATGAGTTACCTCGTAAGCGCAACTCCTCTTAAACCACTTGAAGGATTTAAATGAATCTTTACACAAAGGAAGGACACTATACGGAGATGTGCATGAAGGAATATAATTATTGTCCGAAACCAGGAAGGGGAGATAATTTGACTTTGACTTTTCGTTGATTCCCCATGTATGAGTTACCTCGTTAGGGCAACTCCTCTTAAACCACTTGAAGGATTTAAATGAATCTTTTCACAAAGGAAGGACACTATACGGAGATGAGGACACTATACGGAGATGTGCATGAAGGAATATAATTATTGTCCGAAACCAGGAAGGGGAGATAATTCGACTTTGACTTTTCATTGATTCCCTATGTATGTGTTCTCTATGGGTAACCTCGTAAGCGCAACTCCTCTTAAACCACTTGAAGGATTTTGGTGAAACTTTACACAAAGGAAGGACACTAAATGGAGATGTGCATGAAGGAATATAATTATTGTCTGAAACCAGGAAGGGGAGATAATTTGACTTTGACTTTTCATTGATTCCCTATGTATGAGTTACCTCGTAAGCAAAACTCCTCTTAAACCACTTGAAGGATTTTAATGAAACTTTACACAAAGGAAGGACACTATATGTAGATGTGCATGAAGGAATATAATTATTGTCTGAAACCAGGAAGGGGAGATAATTTGACTTTGACTTTTCATTGATTCCCTATGTATGTGTACTATGGGTTACCTCGCAAGAGCAACTCCTCTTAAACCACTTGAAGGATTTTAATGAAACTTTACACAAAGGAAGGACACTATATGGAGATGTGCATGAAGAAATATAATTATTGTCCGAAACCAGGAAGGGGAGATGATTTGACTTTGACTTTTCATTGATTCCCTATGTATATGTTCTTTATGGGTTACCTCGCAAGCGTAAATCCTCTTAAACCACTTGAATGATTTTAATGAAACTTTACACAAAGGAAGGACACTATATGGAGATGTGCATGAAGGAATATAATTATTGTCCAAAACCAGGAAGGGGAGATAATTTGACTTTGACTTTTCGTTGATTCCCTTTGTATGGGTTACCTCGTAAGCACAACTCCTCTTTAACCACTTGAATGATTTTAATGAAACTTTACACAAAAGAAGGACACTATATGTAAATGTGCATGAAGGAATATGATTATTGTTTGAAATCAGGAAGGGGTGATAATTTGACTTTGACTTTCGTTGATTTCTCCTGCAATTATTTTTTTTCCAAGAAAAAAATTTAAGCATAGATATTGCGAAGTCAAACTGTTAGAGAGGCACCTTTTTTTCATTGTAATCATCTTGAAAAGTTGTTCTAAAAGTGTAGTAATGAAATTTCTCTAATGCTTAAGATTTTTGTGTAAAATGTCAAATAGGCTAAAAAAAGGTGCATTTCATATTTGTCTGATTTAGACAGAGTATTTTCATTGGAACCCTTGTGAAAAGTTCTTTCTTGAAGATTATATCATTGTGTCCATACTTGTATTGTGTTCACACTTGTACTGTGTCCACACCAACTTAAATTTGCACTTACCATATCGATCCAGGGTTCTATGAGCGGGGGGTGTATTTGGCTGCAATTCGGCGACAGGTCTTGTTTATTCCTACTTTAGATTCTGATTTGAACAAAAATTTGAGTTTTTGAATTGACACATTATTTTCAGTGAATAAAAAGGGAAGCAGAGGGTATCTACAGCTAACTGCTTTCTATTTTATTGTTAACATAACAATCTGATTTAATACCATAAGATCTGAAGTTGGTCTATGTTGACTTATATTTGGATTTTTTCAGCTTCAGATAACAGAGAGAAATGATGGAACATATTTATCGGCAGGAGAAATACCCCTGGCACCACTTTACTTCACATTCTTTGTCTTATATTTGATAGCAGGATGTTTCTGGTTAAGTGTATTGAAAAAATCTAGGTAAGGTATTTAGGAGATCTATATAATCCAGTAAATTTCAAAACAAACAGACAATATTAACACTTGTTGCTAGGTAATATGATACCAATGTAAATACTTCTTCTGTATGTTACATGCAAACTTCTGATGATAAAATTTTGAGAATTTTGTAATTATGAAAGGGAATGTGCAAGAGTGCATTTTAAACATTCTGTCGTAATATAATATCATGATATGTCTTGTTTATAAAGAGAAAGAAAAGCTTCCTAAATAGAATTATAGAATAAAAAATAGCAGGAAACATCTACAATGGCTGAAAAACACAGTCACATGCCACAGTGTACCCATTAAATGCACAGAAAAAAAAACAAGAATAAAAAACAAAAGACAAACGTAAACAATGATAGGAAGGCTAGCAGTAGGGATAAACTGGTTTATAGAAACATATTTATACTTGATCAGCAGACTTTCTTGAAGAAATTTTAATAATTTGTAGATACTGTAAACTGGCAAATTTCCACCCCGTCTTTTTTTCGCGGTTTTCTTAATAAATTTTATTTCTTGCAGTTTTTGGTCAATCTGCTTAATCAACCAATCTCATAAAACTATTCATGTTAAAAATTGATAACAGGAAACACCTACAATGGATGAAAATTATAGTTACATGCAACAATTTGCAATGGAACTTCACAGGAAAAACATGTATAAGACAAAAGACAAATGTAGACAACGACAGGAACTCGGGACAGGCAGATTTGGTACGGGCACTAGCAAAAGCCAGCGGTAGGATTAAACCGGTTTATGGGTACCCATACCTCCCCTTTATCTGTCCCGTTTCCCAATAGTA